>JAJJKD010000130.1:0-119123 GCA_022376535.1 Xylariaceae sp. FL0662B
AATGGCCACTAGCCTTTCTATGGCCTTACTCCCTCTTCCGTTCGGCAAACAACTCATTCGCCGCATTCCCATTGTCGCGGGTGTCGAAAGGGACGCTATCCTAAGGGACCCTAAAGCGTTTTTTCCCATCATAGAACGATCTTTCCGGTCTACGGATCATGATTCATGAGGGCGGTTCAACAATTAGAGATGAGACTACGTGGACAAGATTGTGATGGTAAATACGATTGTTATTATCTGTCAAACTCTAAGCTACTTCCTGGCGTGGGGGGATTCTGATTGGCCGGCTACAATGTGTGGCGTTGGATAGGAGTATAGTCATTTTCGAGGTTCTCTGTTCTGTTGGAGTTTTGTTTGAGGCGTCCTAGAGATAAGCTTATACTACTGCTGGTTAGTAGCTAGAACTGAGATTGATACTGCTATAGATTTATTTGGCAGAGAGTAGAAACAAGATATCCATCCTTCTCCTACCCCACATATAACCAAGTCCTTTAGAACGATTTTACCGTGTTGTTAGAAGGCCGCCAGGAGTCCTGAGAAACACTTGAGCTTTTGTGTCACGTTCTGATAGGGTAAGTCCATACCATACTGTTATCCTCAATAGAGCGACTCGTATTACCATGACTGCGAGAAAACATAGGATGAATAGACTAGACATTAATAACATCTTTATCTCGTTAATAGCCATAATCATATCGTATAATAGAACCGGTTATTAATTAGTCATATTCTAGTGAATAGTATTTCAAATAAGAAACACCATATGATTAAGACCGTGGGTAACATAATTATCGCTTTATTATCTGAGGGCCATGCAACTAATGTATAGCCAGTAATGATAAATTTACAAAGCATAACTTTAGACAGTATAAGGCAATATCTGTAATAATGCATTGCCACAAATGACATCCAGGATTAAATAGCCCCCTTTTCTGCATCATCTTAGTCAGCATATCCGAAAGGAAGGCTTGCCCTCAATTTTTCCGTAACTAGCATTTTCACGATAGCCTCAGCCCCTTGCCCATATAGGATTTCGTAGACAGGCGTCGACCCGTCGATCCTTTATTCCGATTCACCGATGTAGAAATCGACGATAGTTGCGTAGAACGCAGCGATCTTTTCTCGACCATCTAAACGAACCGGATTGGGCGCCATGAGAGTCTGCGTCTCCGCCCTATGGTGTCCGTTTTCGCCTAGAGACTTTCGGTCCGGAGAGGATCTGCGCAGATCTCAAAAGCAGCGGCGGGCCGTTCTTCGCCGCAAGCGCCAATGGCCTCCAGCCTTCGCTGTCGGCCACCTCGGGATTGGTACCTGTCTGAAGAAGCATGTCTGTGAGCTCCTTGTTAGTATGGGACGAAGTTATGAGGAGTATAGTGCTTAGTGTATTAAGTGCAAGGTGAAGCTAGAGGAGGCAGAGCCTCCTTTATATATATATACAGGTAGTCATACGTAGGACCGTTATAGTAGTGGGCCTCAGTCCTGTCAACACTCCTTGTGGTTGTTGCCCAGCGCCAAGTTTAAGAGAGGCTTCCCGGATACTGGCTTCTTCGCCCATATTAGGCTGGGTTTCTCCTCTAACCGGATCCTAACGACGTCAGCCTGTCCATTCTGTACAGTATAAGGGGGGTAACATACAATCTGTACCTAGAATCACTGATGTAAACAATGCCGAAGACCCCCCCACCCCCCCGCCCCGCCCCTTTTTTTTCAGTAAACTAAAATATAACAGATTATAACTTATACACCAGACACACAATGTTGAAATAGATACGCGGGTTATGAGTGTGTACATCAATTATATTGATGATAGTTAGAGAGGTAAAGTATCACAGGTAGATGGGGGATGGATATCCCCCTATATAGCCACAGGTGTGGGTCGCCAGCCACCTGTATATTGCATACCAGCCACCAGATATTCCAATACACAATAAGGTTAACGAGGTCTTTCGATATCCACGGAATCATACCTATGGTTAAGCACATAGCCCTCAATCCGTTGTATTACCTCCTTACATCACTCACCTATGTAAGGGGGTAACTCGTTTAAACTCTATCTCTTAACCCTGGCGGGGGATCTTTATTTACTACTTCCTTTTCATTTGCCAAACCCCAAACCTCCCCCCCCCCCCCCCCCCCCCTAAGATCACAGAGCATGTCGCGGCCCAACATCCGCGTAGCTATCATCGGCGGCGGTCTCGCCGGAGCTACGCTTGCCAATGCACTCATCAAGGTGTCTCATCTAGATCTTGACCTTTTCGAATCTGCACCCGAGTTCACAGAGCGCGGCGCTGCAATTGGTCTTACCTCAAATGCTCAACGGGCTTTGGATCAAATTCTTCCGTCAATGAAGGAAAGCCTAGATAAAGCTGGTGCTGTTTCGATGAACTCCTCTCGTATCGTTCTAGTAAGCTCTCATCGCGTCGAATTTGTTCTTTATTCATAATGCAAACTGTTGTACCTATGTTATCTGGAGTTCAAGAAGTCCCCAGAAACGGTTCTAAGGCATACTAGGGCTCAGGGCCAGATTCAGGCTCCCTCGTTTTTGATCTCGCAAGTGCCGTGGATCCGGGTCTCGTGGTCCATCGTGCTTCGCTACTGCGCGAAATCCTCGCTTCACTTCCTGAAGAGATTCTACATACAAGTAAAGAGCTTTCTGAGATCCGAACTCAGGGAGAGGAATTGGAAATTATCTTCCAGGACGGCTCCTCAAAATACTTTGACGCGATCATCGGTGCGGATGGAATATTTAGTAGGGTCCGTAACTATGTAGTGGGTGACTCCGGCGAGCACCAAGCATCGCCTGCTGGCTTCTGGGACTGTCGGCTTTTAATCCCATTTGAAAAGGCACGCAGTGTCATTGGAGACCAGTTCTTCCAGCTTGACCGGCAATATGGATGGATCGGTGATAATGCGTTTATCATGCACGACGTCCTAGATAATAGAACCATGGTTCAGGTCGTAGTGTCAGCAATCGAGAAAGCTCCACCGAAAGATAGAAAGCGACCACTAACTAAAGAGCTGCTCACCGAAACGTTTAGGAACTGGCTTGACAGTCCCATCGCAAAAGGAGTGATCGATGTAAGAGCTCTTAAGCCATGTTTCAGACCTTGACTCATTCCTTCACAGTTACTTCTTGAACCAGGTGATCTTAAGGCCTACTCTCAATGGGAGCAGAAATCAACACCCAACTACGCTAAGGGCTACGTCTGTATTCTTGGTGATGCTGCGCATGCAACAACCCCGTGGCAAGGCTCTGGCGCCGGTCTCGCTATCGAAGATGCCGTAATCTTAGCACACCTTCTATCTCACATCAAAGCCAGGAACGAGCTCACCGCAGCTTTCAAGGCGTACGATGCCGTCAGAAGACCACGAGGCCAACGAGTGATCGACTCCAGCCGGGGAACAGGCCAGATCTTTTGCGGGCAGAATCGGGAGATCGGCCTAGATCCAGACAAGCTAAGAGAACTCGTCCCCAGCAGATGGGGTTTCATCATGTCTCTTGACATACACCAACACAAGCAAGACGCCCTTGAGGCGATGCAGGCCATTCTCAAGACAGATGTGGAATAAATACTACACACCCGGTGGCATGCAAAACAATTAGGTGGTATTCCTTTACAATTTGACCGCAGTAAAGACAATACTTATTGGATATGATTACCTCATACGTTTTACGCCCTATAATCCGTATGTTCGTCAACTACCTGTTACCTAAACGAGCATCATCCTTTGATGCGAAGTTCCTTGTGAAACAATTATTATCTTGTGGATATCCATGAACATCTCGGCCGGATTTATTGTCTAATGTGCTATTGATGGACTACCGGATAATCATGACTAACCTAGTATAGTTAAGGACCATGCATATAAGCACCTTAATCACACAGATGGACGAAGTCCAATCCCTTGTCTTCCCCACTTGATCACGATACCTAGTATTTTCCCGCTAACCTCCATCTTCATCCAGCAGATCATTCCCAGGCTCGCAGATCTCGTCCCATTTCGTCCGTCCCTCGGGCACCGAAGTTTAGAATCCTGACCGCATGACGATTGAGCGACGGCTATTAATCAGATGGCCATCACAAGAATCCTGTATGGCTCTTAGTTGCAGAGGCCCGCAATATCTAGCCCTACGGTCTCCACCCCTTTTCCTAGGACGTCTACCTTAATATCTTTACATGCGCTGCACATTTAGAGAGCTTTGATGTCAATGTTACCAAGGTTTGCCAGGTCACTTTTGCTATCAAGTAAAGCAGTTATCGGAGAGGAGTGATATAAGCTGTGTCATTGTACGAGGAACTATTTGACCCAAAGGCGTCATTCCTTGTATATGCCGTCAATGGCCATGGTATAACACTGCCCTGAATAGACGTGAGCATTCCCTTCCTACGAGCTATTTCCTACGGTCCTACGGGAACCCATAGGAAGTAAGTTAGTTCCCATAGATTCCCATAGGTTCCCAATAGACCGTGGGAAATAGCTCGTGGAAAGAGAATATTCACGTCTATATATTCTGACTCATTGAAGAATAGACTAGAATGAAAGTGATGGCGTCAAGTCTGCGTCGGTACAACCAATTCGAAGAAGCTCTCGATCAAGGACAGCGACGCAACTGCAGCGGCGTATGTTAGCGGGAGCTCCTTTGTTGGGTGCTTGGCATGATGTGGCGTGCTTGCTTGTCGTTTCGGCATCTCTTGTGGCAAGGGATAGAATGGTAAGTGCGGCGTTTCTTCATTGGGCTCCTGATTTAACAGATCCATGGCTTGTTGGTATGGCTTGTAGTCCGGGTCCCCCGACTGGAGCCCTTGGAGCATCAGGTAGACCGCGCGAACGACGCTTTCTAGGGCGCCAACGATCCAACCGTGGTGAGAGGACGCCGCTTCGCCAACTAGATAAAGCTAACCAAACACATTTGGCTTGATGATCTCTTCCCACATGTTGGAGAATTACCCAGGGCCAAAGTAGGCGAAGGCGCCAGACACTGCAAGAAGAGTCAATATTTTGTTGCTACTCGAAACTAAGGACAGGCCAGGAATAAAGCTTACTGTTTTCGTCGTGATACCAGTCCCATGCATGATGTGTCACATAATCTCTTTGGAGCTCAGAGAGGAGCGTGTCATACGGCTTTGCGTCGTTTGCGTGGAGTAGCGCAAGATTATGCAATAGGACGGATTTCAGTTGCTCTTCATCTTCCGGTGTTTTTCGCGAGATAAGGGAAGCTAATTTCTGTGCATCTTAACCCCACGTGTAAGAACACAACAGGACAGAAGACTTCTCTGGATCCCACTCGCTGCGCTCTGCCGTTTCAATGTTATACGATGGGTAGACGCAAACTCGCAGTGGTAAATCTGTTCGTGAAACTCCTCCTAAGTTAATGTTGAATGGTTCAACCTGCCACCAGGCTCTGCTGAACTTAATAGCCACTTTGCATGAAGCACCATACCCAAGTGACCTGATCGTTTGCTTGGTGCCCCACAGAAGCCCAGCATCCTTGAGATTCATCTGCTGGAGCGCGCCGAGTGTGGTAGAGTTGAACACGGCGAAGTAGTCTTCGGTTCTTGTTTCCGACTCCGTAGTGTCAGGGTCAGTCTTCTTGATCGTAAGCGTCATTGGTATGTGTTCTTTCGTACTCCCGCGCCTGGGAATATTAGCGTTCATCGCGGTGACCTGGCTGTGGAACTGCACAGGGAGCTCAACCCGACTCTCCATCAATCGAGCGACATTTTGGGTTCCGCCGTCGATACACCAGAACGCTTGATCATTGCCAACGGCAAAGTCTAATTCCTCGAGCACACACTCGCTTAGTGATTGGTCGTACCAACCAGTCCCACTTCGCCAGTTAGCAGCATCTCAAACCTCGATAGATGTTTTTTTGACTCACTATGTTGCCGTCTCCAACCATTCGATCGTGTTGAAGTTGTAGCCCGGTCCTTGAGGCAATGAAGGTCCATTATCAGTACTACAATCCGATTAGTGATTAATCCATGTGATTCTTGTTATGTCCAACTCACGAAGAAAGGAATTGGCGAACGCTCATATTGTCTGCCTGCATAAGAAACTCCCAGAAGTCTTTCTCTTTTTGGGAATCATCCGGAGGGGCAGCTCGGCGTTCATCAAGCTTTCTTTGGGTTGTCTCTATGAAGATTTTCAGCGCATTGCTGACAAGCGTAGCAGGGTCCACCTTCAAAAGTCTAGGGTTCATATATCAGTAAAGACCTAAAACACATGGAAGGAGATCATCTACTCGGCCGGTATCTTTCCCTCATCGGGTAGTCCACTGTTGATGTTGTACGGATCACTCACGCCCCCCGTTTCCCAAATTCGACCAACTTGGTGAACGTCATTGAAATATGAGGGACAAACATTATTGTCGTCCCCCAGGTAATACGGAATCAAACCACCCTTCTCTTTACAAAGTCCAATGTAGTCGAATAGCTCAAACGTTCTAAAAGGCGTTTAGCATGGTGCCGCAACCGATACGAACTAACGAGTTATGGAAAATACCTTGTCACTGCATTATCCAGAGTTAGTAAAAGCCTCATTTGTAAAGGTTCTGGAGTAAACATGAGGTCGTGATATGATTCAAAGGCACATTGCTCACGAGCAGGCCTCAAAAGGCAAACCGAGCTGTAGGATAGAGAAGGAGCAATAAGAAATTATCAATGCAACTTACTGACTTCATTCTCTGGGAAGCGCATAGCACCGACATCGTAGTAGTCGTGCTCTTCCTCAGAGAACTTGAATGTGAACAATCGTCCCCCGAGTCTATCTTCACCTGCAGCCTCGAACAAATCATAATCGATATTGAGGCCTTCAACGTTTGAGTTGAGCCAGTCAAAGAGCATGGCAGTAAAGAGTCCGGCCACGCCAGCACCCACGATACCGGTCTTGATCTTGCCCTGCTCGGAAGTTGTAAGACCGCGACCAGTTAGTTTCTCTGTCTCCTGGAGAAGCTGGCTAATAGAGGTATCATGAGTCGGGATATGAAAATAGTCCGGAATTCCGGGAGGATGTGGCTTAAGGACCGACCGAATGCGTGCCTTGACAGCATCGAGGTCATCCTCAAGACTACGTCTTGCAACATATCGGGCCCTAAAACCCGCGTTCTACAATCCCAAGTCAGTGACACTACTTAACTTTCTAGTTTCAGATCCAATGATCACAGAGCACAATCCCCACGTCGTGGACACAGATATTTGCAGAGAAGTCTAGTACAATACAAACGCGAGATAGGCTGTTTACCCTATTAGATCCCACTCGATGATATAATTGCTCAACGGAATGAGCTTACAAAATGACCAGACCGACACCTTTCCGACATGAAGACTTTGCTGAAATAATCAAATACAATCCCTACCTAAGTTCTCTCCGGAAGATTCAGCGGGCGGTATAATCTCTCGCCTTGATCCTAGGCGTAGTGTATACTCCACTAGATGAATATTAATATATTTCAATGCACGATGACCATTCCGGCTTTTCATAGGATGGCGAAAACTTCCACTTGAGATTGCCTAGGTATAAGTAATAAGCATAATCCTCGTGACCACCCTGATGCGGCCAGACTTATACTATCACATAGCTTCACTTACACCACACACACCTCGCCTCCATGCCGTGCCTCAAACGTTGTTGTGGCGATCTACTTCTACACTTTCTGCAGCTTTGTTGCAGCGCTTTCGATATCCTTCTCAATAAGCTGCGGCGTGACATCGAAAGCATCAACGAGAATTAAAAAAAAAAAAAAAAAAAAAAAGGAAACAGGGGGTGCTTTACACATCTTTACTCTGACGTGCAAATTGGCAAGCGGAGACCGGCGTCCCAGACGAAGAAAATCGGGTTTTCAGCTTGAACCAACGTCTGCTTGTCGAGAAGAACTTACGAATGCGGAGACAAGAAAACATCATACGCGAATTCTATGCCATTACGACGCGCAGGTGAGAAGCCACAGCATCTGAATTGCTCCACCCATTGAGAAAAGCCTATAGCAAGGGAATATGCATTATCCCAACGATCTTCGCGATGGAGATGAGTGCCGGATGGTCTCCTCCTCGAGTCTTGTTCCACTACAGCTTACAACTTACGAACGGGATGATCGACCTCCTTATTTTTTTGCCTCTGGTCGCCGATTGCCTGCATCAAAATCAAACGATCCTCTTGACCGGTCTCCAGGTGCTTGGTCCAGACCAGAAGACTAACGTTGGGCAACCTTCTGTGCGCAGACGGTGAGTACAGATCAAGGCGGTAAGGGTAAGCATTCTCAGCGCGCCACACAGCTAAACTGACGTAGAGGTCCACTTCAGCTGCTTTCGACCGGAATTATCAACATCTGTTTTCTGGGCGAGGAACACACTTGCTGAAATGATGATATGGGGTTGCATAAGTTTCTCGCGGGCTTCTTCTATAGACAATGGCGTCGAGTATATAATTCAGCATAGTATTGCACCCTCTACGACATAAGTGCCTTAATTACGCTATAGAAAGAACTTCTTACGACCATCAGCTTCCTCAAAACCCATATCTAGGAGAAACATGGCGTCCATGACAGTGGTGAGTCACCTGATTCAAAGCACTTACCTACATGTTCACTTATATTGGCCAGAGTGGAACGACGAACGGAAGGGACGGTGAACCACCCTCTGACGCAAACGTCATTACGACAACGAACGGTGCTCCCGTGGAACGCCCTGTGGCGGACCAGCGTATTGGCAATCAACTAAGAGCAACCCTACTCTTACAAGATGTTAATTTACTTGAGATAATCCAACATCTTACCCACGAGCGTATTCCCGAACGCCTCGTCCATGCCCGAGGCTTCAATGCCTGCGGCTACTTCGAAGTTACTGATGACATCTCCGAATACACGAGCGCTGCCTTTCTGAGTGAGGTTGGTAAGAGGACTCCACTCACTGCTCGCTTCTCAACGGTTGCCGGTGAGCGAGGCTCTGCCGAGACGGTCCGTGATACCCGAGGCTTTGCTTTCAAACTCAGAACTGATGAGGGCATCCTTGACTGGATGTTCCTTTCGACCCCGGTGTTTCCCATTCGTGATGGCGCCAAGTTCCCGTCATTTACGCATGCCACCAAACGTAATCCAAAGAGCGGCTTGCCTGACCACACGATGTTCTGGGATTACATGAACCTCAACCAAGAAGCCATTCATTTCTTGATGTTCCTGTTTAGCGATAGAGCTACTCCCAAGGATTTCCAGCATGCCGAGTGCTTTAGTATCCACAGCTATCGCTTCACGACGCCCGTAAGACTGTCCTGATCTGATTATGACCTTCATTCCCAACTAACACTGATAGGGCAAATTCGTATACGTGAAAATCCACGTTAAACCAAACCAAGGTATCGAGAATTACACCGCGGACGAGGCACAGACAATTGCTGGGCAAGATCCTGATCACCACACTCGCTCGCTCTTCGACCAGTTGGAGAACGGACCCCCTCCATCCTGGAATGTGTATGCACAGATCATTGACCCTGAAAAGGCAGTAGACTATCCCATCAACATATTTGATGCCACAAAGACTTTGCCCTTTGAAGACTTCCCCAAAAGGAAGTTTGGCAGGATCGTGTTGAATAAGAATGTCGAGAACTTCTTTGCTGAGAGCGAGCAAAGCGCGTTCAGCCCGACAAACCTCGTTCCTGGATGGGCTTTATCGCCAGACCCAAGTAAGTGTTCTGAAGGAACTCTATGAAGCGGTCTCAAGCTCAGCATCAATATCTAGTTCTCCAGACGCGCTGTCTCGCCTACGCCGATACCCAGCGTCATCGCCTCGGTACAAACTATTTTCAGCTTCCTGTCAACATGAGCGAAAAAAGCTTCAATCCCGTTGTTCGAGATGGCGCCGCGGCCTTCTACAACCTTGGTTCAAAGCCCAACTATTACCCCGCGTCGTCTGAGACGTACCCTCCGGCGCCCCAGTATGCACAACCAGATGAAGAGTGCTGGGTTGGTCCCGTCGTGGACTGGCAATCGGAGGTTGTGGACGCCGACTTCGATCAAGCCAGAAAATTCTGGCAAGACGAACTAGGATCGCAGACCGGACAACAGGAAAACTTCATCAATAACGTTGCTAACCACCTTCGCTCTGCTAGTAGTGATGTCCGCACGAAAACCTACGGTAAGTACACCCTTTCCAGTCCATGCAGCCATGAGCGGCGCAGGATAGTCAGCTCATCATCTCTCAGAAATGTTTACGCGGGTCGATCCGGACCTAGGACAACGTATCCAGGATGCCACAGAAGGCATGCCTCCCTCTGAGAAAGAAGTGCCCAAGGTCACGAAAAAGATGCAAACCTTGAATATCGCGGATTTGCAGGCTATGAAGCAGTCTAATCAGAATGGCGCTCAGAACTTCGACCTCTTTGCTAACAAGAAGTGGAACTTGCAGTACTGATCCAGTAGGGACCATAGCGGTGTATACGACTTAGGAGATAGTGAAGACAGCTAAAATGATCGATTTTATTGGAGTCGCACAGTTCAAATTTCCCTCGTTGCAGACGCTTGTGTGGTTTTATCCATTCCCTACCAATTTCCACATCCTGTACATGTAACCCTGCTGTCGGTGAGATGCCTCTGACGGTTACGCGAGCAAAGGAGAACATGTGTCGACGCTATACTGAATTAAGTACCTAACCTTTTGGATGCAGGTATTGTATACAGCCAGTTAAAGAAACTTCTATTGATCTATTCAAGTAGGCGTTGAGCCAATGAAGTCTATCCTTTCCTCTGCCTCTGGTGTTACATTCTACCAAACCCTCTATATCTTGCAATTGGGAGCGGCCAAAATATAATACATACGGAGAAGTGAACTACTCAGACACATATCCCACCCTTGGTCCTCTACCTCTATACTCTATATATAAAATAGCGATTCCACCGAATTTCTAACTAAACGCCTGAACTAAGAAGACCCGCCGCTCTATAAATAATTTCGAAACTAGCCCAGAGTTCTCACTGGTAGGCAGAGTCGATCTAAGCCGCGGGAAGCGAGGCTCTTCTATGGCTGCGATGTGGGCAAGGCGTTGTAGAAACGGAACGCGTTGTTCGGGTCGTACTTCTTTTTTAGGTCGATTAGTCGGGGCAGCTTCGATGCGCCGTACATCTGCTCAGGGGTCTCATCTCCGTACGCGTAGTTGACGTAAACCGTCAGGCCATCGTAGCCGGAGGTGGCAACAAAGTCGCTTCGGAGCTCACGCGCTAAAGTGTTAGCGGTTTCTTTGACAGGGTCGCCGGCCTGGTCCCATCGCATTTGGATCATGCTGCGAGTTTAACAAGTCATTTAGCTGCTCTGCATATATACAGGGTATAGAGTTTCTACTCAGAACCGAACAGGTTCTTGGGAGTGAAGAGACTTACACGTAAGTAGACGCGTCTCTCCATGGATAGGCGGTCGCGCTGTCTGGAATGGCAACAGTAGCTTCTATGGGCCATGACTCAAGCACGATGCCCGAAGAGCGTGCACTCGGGTTCTTTTCCAAGAAGGATGCTATCTTCTCGAAGCTGGACACGAGGGAAGGCGCAGAAATGTTGCGAAGGTTGACAGCCCAGATATCCCATATCTGCTCGTCCTCGCAGACCGGAGCGTCGAGAAGAAAGGTTGTCTGGGTGCTTAACTCGTTCCAGGTTATTTCTTTGACGTTGGAGTAATACGGTCCGAGCTTGAGAATGGGGTCCATGGCTTTAACTGCTTCATCTTTCGGTCCTGCGTACACTACACTCAGCATGAGTTGCGGCTGTGACATAGATTGGTTAGTTCAAGGTCTTATAGGCCGTGATAGCGTTCTGTTCTCTGCCTCACCTGGTTAAGAGTAGTGTTGTAGCTCATGATAGTCTCTACAGTCAGCTGTGGTGGGAGTGGAAACATCCCCGCAAGAGTGTCAAAGTAAGTGACATTCTTTTCTGGCGTGAACAAGAGATCCGCACTCGTCCATACTCCCTTCTTGTATAAAGGCTGAAGCTGGTAAGTAGCCGATACGACGATACCGAAATTGAAACCGGCTCCCCGCACGCCCCAGAACAGCTCGGGGTTTTTATGTTCTGATGCCTCAACGACTTGACCATCAGCTGTCACAAGGCGTACGGACTGAAGAGCGTCGATAATCATGCCGTTTACGCCTTGAAGACGTCCGATACCGCCGCCGAGCGTCGCCCCCATCATACCAACACAGCTACATGTCCCTGTTTCTGTACGAGGTTTAGCCACAAGAAATGCAAATGCATGAGGCCACAAAACACTCACGAATCTGGAAGCCAGCCTTGAACACAGGATCGAAAATATCCCTGAATCGCACACCGGGCCCAATAGTGAGAGTCTTGGCCGATTTGTCGATTTTGACAGAATTAAGCTTGCCGAGATCAATAGCAATACCGTGTTGCATACCTCCTAGCGTCGTGGAATACCCATGGCGACCTCCAGTTGCTAGGAAGGGAACATTGTATTTCTTTGCCAGTTTTACCTGCATCATGTTAGTTCCTTGAGCTTGTTTATCTGATATGGGACTGATATAGTATTACCGCCTCAACTACGTCTGCCTCCGTAGCAGG
This sequence comes from Xylariaceae sp. FL0662B, assembly GCA_022376535.1. NCBI lineage: Eukaryota > Fungi > Ascomycota > Sordariomycetes > Xylariales > Xylariaceae > Xylariaceae sp. FL0662B. The sequence continues at coordinate 12,554 of JAJJKD010000130.1, forward strand.
AGAAATTGCCGCCGAGTAGGAGGGAGGCTCGTAGTCGGTCCATCTCCCCGTGACGTTATGAAAAGCTGTGGTGTTGGGACTAGAGATCACAGTTCCCGGAGACCAGTGATAGCCCGCGTTGTTCAGGAGAGCCCCGACGTCAGAAGGATATGAGGATACTGCTGCAGCAATACTGCCTTGGATGAGCCAAGAGCAGGCGACAGAATAAGCTTGAGAGAAACGCATTTTGGCTTTCCCAGTTTCTGGAATGTCGATGAAGATGTGGCTGTTGTCTCCATTCTCGAGTAAAGCGAGGAGCAGGTCATTTTATATTCTGTGGAGGTTCAACTGGGGCTCTGCGGCTGAGATGCCATCGTAGAGTGAGCGCCGCATTCCCTGCGATAAGCTCAACGAGTTTGTCTAGCTCTTCGCTCTTCCTTAGTTGAGAGGGGGGTTGATTTCTCAGGAGGCGAGTAGTCGTCAGGTGTAAAGGCACCTGCGGCTGACGGGCGCCTCAAAGGATCAGGTGTCCCATGAAATGACATTTATTGAACACAGAAATAGATAGTAGGTCTGGGATGTTGGGTATAAGCTCCTGGCTTCGTCGTGCTCTTTTAATGAAGGACCCTTTAGTTTCGTTAGGGACAACAGTGTGCTCGTGGCGCGGTAGGAGGATCCGATAAGTATAACTAGGTAACCAAATGGTAAACAGAAGCCGTATTACGAGTTCTCCCATGGCTGCCTGTATCTGACCGGAAAATGTTCCCTAGGAGAGAATGCTGGGCCGTCGGGTTGGTATAGGGTCAGATTCACAGCTGAAAAAGAAAGCTGACGCCTTAATCTGCTGCGGTCGTTAAATATAATTTCTATACAGCTGACGGGAAAGCGTGGCAATGCAAGCGGATAGGGCGGAGAGGCTGAATGCTACGTATTAACACTTCGTGCGCAGTAAGCACCAATGAACATTGAATGTTCCACGTGGACCTGCGTAGGGCTTTTAGGATTCGTTTTGTGCAACTGCATTCTGCCATTAAGCAATCTGGGTACGGCCTTGCATACCATACCGTCCTATACTAAGAAATGAGAACGGAAACACTATTACAGTGTTTGCAGAAGCACCTGATCTTTCAAGGTAGGATTCTCAACGCATTGCAGTTCGGCCAGAGTCATAGAATTATAGTAGGGAAGAAGCCCATCCGGATCATACCGATGTTCAAGCATACAAGCCTTTCTAAGCTCCGGGGATCATATCCATGAGCGTAGTTAACATATGTACTTGATAGAAGGCTTGGCTAGCCTTCACTCCATAAGTCCCTAGTCTGTCTAGCTCAGTCCCTGGGGAAGCCATCGAAAGTCGACTCTGGTGAATAAGTAACAGTTGGAAAACCACAAGTTTCACCAGTTGGTTGCATAATAAGGATTCAGACGTGACAACGATGAATCATCTCTTAAAAAAGACCTATCGGGCTAGGAGTAGGACAATGTCTCGAGGTCTATTATTACCTCTCTTCCCCCCCCCCCTCTTTCTAAATAAGACTCATCTTCCATAACGACAGCTAACATTCAGAAATTAGGCCCATTTATGATATCGTTGTAAAAAGTTCGGATATATGGCGTTGTGATATGAAATTCTAGACCCACAAGCCAGCGCTGAGCGCTGCAGTGCATGTGCACGAGGCCATAGTCACAAATCCAATTGTCTTCTCCCATGCCACAAATGTCGCCACTTTATGATATGGAGAATCCCATTCCTCGGTCGAGACTGGTTCTATATTATCAAATGTGTGGCACAAGTTTGCGCCTCTTCCCGAGGCTCCGCGGACACAAAGGAGCCCCAGGTGACAGCCTAGACATGTCCAGAAGTAGCTAAAACCCTGAGACTATGAAGGAGTGGCGTTGTAATTGATGGATAGCCTGCCTTTTCTTCCTCATACTGGGGTCTGTTGTGTAGATACCCGGATCAAAACACATTACCTTAAGACGGCTATCATTATCGCGCAATTTGTTTATTTTGTCAAGTATAGACTCGAGCATGTATTGATTCCATGGATAGGTAGGGCTAGAAATAGAACTAGTCGACAGGAGAGCATATCATCCCCTGGGGGCTTGTCATAATGACAAATTTATAGCCAGCCCCTTTAATAGCCCGAAAAAGGCCAGAATTTGATTCTTCGTGGTTCACGATGCTAGTACCGTTGACTATAACAACGTTCAAAGTAATAAAATTGTCGCCGGTTAGACAGTAACGCAGTATCGCAAACTACGGAAATATCTAGATGATTCATTGTAGCGCTCGCCGGAGGGGTTCATATTAATAGGCTCTCGTTAATCAACAGCGAAGTAAGAACGGATACTCTAGATATGTTAAAGCATATGAACACTACCTAAGCTCTCTTCACGAGGGGTATAAATGAGGGGAAATTGTGAAGCATGAACACTACCCTGAAAGGAAACATCACTTTTCCTAGTGATCTGCGTATTCTTCTCTTCCGACTCAATGATCTGTCTGCTATCTAGTTACAGATTTAACTTCATAATTATCTATGTCTAACAAACAACAGCTACTTATTGGAATATCTGGTGGCTGGTATGCAATATACAGGTGGCTGGACGACCCACACCAGTGGCTATATAGGAGGATATCCCCTCCTACCTGTGATACCTCTCTTACTACTACTATTATCAATATAACTGATGTACACACTCATAACCTGCGTATCTATTTCAACACTACTAGCTATCGCTTGGATACGACAGTTGACCTGCAGCCTATGATGCCCTCATTCCTGCTAATTTTTATCTACAGCGACCGTAACCCTCAAAAAGTTTAACGATCCCCTCTCAACCTCTATAGTGCATCATGGATCACGCAGAAACATGGATGCTACCTAGTGGCCGGCACTCGAATAAGGGGCGAGCACCACCAACGAATGTTGTTTACACTAAGCTTATTTTCAAGCCTGTGACCTACCCCTGTGCTACCGCCTAGAAATAATCATATATGCGAGAATGGTCTTACGTGTTCCTTCGGAACGCGAGTTGAATTTTTGTAGGATGCGATAGACGGCCGAGACCGCATGCAGCGTATGACTTGCCGATTTAGTTGCCAGGGGCCGAGCTTCATTATGATATGCTCCAATGATATAGTAGCACACTGCATAAGCATCGGATAAGGCTGAGTCTCACGCGTTATGTTCTCATCCCGCGGGCGTGGCGTTAAGTCAAACGTCTGACATCGATACATACACTCCCTTGATTTGCCGTGAAACCAAATCTCGGACGCGGCTCTACTATTGAGCCTATCTCCGAGTCGCATCTTACCCAACACAATAGGTATATCGACGTGCGCAATGCCGTGACACGATGTTTCTAGTAATACATGCTGTAAGCTTTTAGGCTTCAGTCCGATTTCATACGGTTGGTATCACGGTCAGCGTTATACGAGGAGAGCTGCGGTCAGGGCTTCGAAATGGATAGGATTCGGAAGACTACCGAATTATGCCTCATGTAATGGTCTGAAACAATAGTTCTTAGAATAGATGTTTGCCCCAAGATACGCGGAATGATGACACTCTTCTTCGGCAAGGTCTTGTCAACGGTAAAGCATGGCCTCCTCAAGCGACAAATTCGTTCTCATCACTGGGTAGGTTAACTTTAATCACTAGACAAAGGATAGTCCCAACAGAATAGGACAAGTCTGACAATTTTTCCACTGCATACAGTTGCGGCGAGGGTGGTATTGGCCACGCACTTACAAAGCATTTTGTTCGCAATGGCCTTACTGTCATAGCAATATTGCTGCTCCACGAGGCACGGGAGCATCTAAATCATCCTCTGATCCGCGTGTTCGACCTCGATGTGACAAAAGAGGAAGATGTGGTTAGTGTTAAGAAGCAAGTTGAGGACATTACCGGCGGGAGGCTTGATGTCCTAGTCAATAATGCGTGAGTATAATGACAGGCGAGGAGCTTTGAGGAGTTTGTTGGGTTTGCTAAATTTAGCATAGAGGCATCTGTACGGCACCGCCCCATCCTGATCGCCTATTCTGACATATTGGGCAGGTTACACTATGACAGCGGCCGACACAGATGTCCGACAAGTGGAAAAGATGTTTGCCGTGAACGTGTTTGGGCCGATGCGCATGGTACACCATTTTCACCGTATGCTCATTGCTGCCAAGGGCGCCGTGGTCAACATTGGGTCTATCGGGGGTGTGTGTCCGTACGTCTTCGGGGCGTCATACAATGCGAGTAAAGCCGCCCTGCATCACTACGGGAACACATTGCGTGTGGAGATGAAACCATTCGGGTAAGTGGCATCTGGTTCATATCAGGGTCTTTGGGGTCAACAGAATTGATTTTATCATCGCGAATCTGTAGTGTGCGAGTCATCAACGTCATATCTGGGGAGGTCTTCACGAACATCCTGAAAAGCGACGTGCGTGATAGTCGCACTCTGCCAGCAGGTAGGGGCCTCGAGAATCTGTGGCTGTGCTAGCCATTGCCGTGCAAATTCTAATAATTACCGGGTAGATTCGGTCTATGCTCCGCTGGCGGATGGATTCAAGGCACACATCAATAGAACCCCTGGTGAGTAATATTAGTTACCTTGAAGTGGCAAGAGACAATACAGCTCCCACAGACTGAAGTTAAATAGATGCCATGACTCCGGATGAGTATGCTAAAGGGGTGGTTGCTGTGGTTCTAAAGGGGTCGCCACCCGCCTGGTTCTGGCACGGGAATGCCACCACACTTGTGAGAATTCTAGATGCATTATTCCCACGCACTATCTGGGTAGGTCAATTTTATCCTGAATTTTTATGTCGGGTACTGTCTAACCGGAGTTACACTTTGTAGGACTGGCTCTTCTCCCGATGGTTCAACTTGGACATTCTCAAAGGGGCCGCCCCTAAGTAAGGAGGCTAGAATATATGTCGCTAAGATTGGTCTATTCGGAGGCAACAAGTACAGAGCTTGAAGTAAGAGATATTGATAGTCATTCGCCTGGAGTGTAGAGTCAACCATCAACAATTGTTATGAAAATATATACGTCTGGGCTTCACTCGTCCACAACAGCCATAGTACTTTCTACGAAGTCAATCGACGTGATTAAACCAATATTGCTTCGCCGATCTACTCTATGAGTTTTGTCCGGAGATATTTTCCTATGATTATACCCATCAGTATAACTGTTGATTGTCCTTTGACTTTATTGTCTTAGCTGTAGTCAATGAGCGATCTTGCTTTATCTAGTTTACCCTGGGAATAGTTGTGTTTCTCCTGCCCAGCTGGGTGACCGATCTAGCGTCTACTTCCGAGGGCCACACAGAGCGGAAAAGATGATTGCAAAACCGCAATCCGACCGAAAGTCTGCGAAAAGAAAAATGTCATATAGATAAATAACAGAAAATAATACACCCTAGGTTACTCTATTCTTCAGATACCGAAATAAGACGCCTCTATCTAGTAACTCCGACACCAACTTAACCCCAGCCCTGTCCTATCTCGCCACTGTGTTCCTAGCCAGCGACATCTACACAATCGGGTTATAATACCTGAACTTGTTCGTAGGGTCGTACTTTTTCTTCAGCGTCCTGAGCCTTGATAGCCGCCACGGCTCGTAGCCGTATATGGACTCTATGGGCTCATCGCCAAACGCGTAATTGACGTAGGTGGACGGCTTAAGATCTGGCGCGCCAGCGTTCCACAGGTCTCGAGTCTGTCGAGCCCAAGCACGACCCATTTCCTTTGTATGCGCAGGCGCATCTGCCGGGAGCTTCACCTCGAAGTACCTAAACAACCGTTCCGAATGCTTAGTTCTTTTATTTTCTTTGTGGTATCTCGTTGTGTGCCATTTTCTCAGTTAAGGGGTAAAGCTTACGTAAGAAGATGGTAATCGCGGTAAGGGACAGCGGAACGGGTAGCATCAACTTTAGTAACAGCCTCAGTAGAATAGCCTTCATGGAAGGCTACGGAGACAGAAAGTTCGGGATGCTTGGCTATGGTATCGTTGAAGAGGCTATAGATCTTGCGTTCCGTAGTGAGATTGTATGTCTGAAGGGCCGAGGTAGACTGGATGTGAGTCTGATTCGGGGCGCAGATCGGCTGGTTTGTGCCAGTATTCATAGCGTCGGGGACTTCGGGGAACGGGACATCGCCGCTTTGTTCCCAGGCGGGGCCGATGTCGTTAAATGGCTTCAGAAGCTTCTCGGCGTCGGCGGCGGGTCCGGCATAGCCGAACGTCCAGGTTATAATGGCCTGAAAGTGAACTCACAATCAGAACGATATATGCGGACATAAGAAGAGCAAAGACTTACTTCAGTCTGACTGACGGATGTATTCATGGCAAACCCGCCCATGTTCAACCCCATCAGAACGGGTGTAGAACCATTATTATGGAACACATTGAGAGCGTTAAATAAGGGCTCGAGCTTGTCTTGGGTAAAGACATAATTATGATAATGCCAAGAATCAATCTTTTTCGGGTAGATATTAAGCTCAAAGCTGGTCACGATGCCAAAGTTGTGTCCGGCGCCTTGCATGGCCCTGTAGACTTAGAGTTAGTGTTTGGAAAAGGGAATATTTTCCCCTAGGACCTACCACCATAAATCAGAGTAACTCGTCGAATTTACCCTGATGGGTGAGCCGTCAGCAAGGACGAGATTAATATTAACGAGGTTATCGCTGATCAATCCGTATAGACCCTGGTAACGTCCATGGCCACCACCAAGACCAGGACCCATCATGCCAACGCATCCACAGGCGCCAGTGGCTATCAATCGATACGAATCAGCACGCAATTGCTTCACAGTGTAATGAAACTTAAGATCAAGCTCACTCGCAACATAGCCTCGTTCCCAGAGGTATTCCATGACTTGAGAATCGTAGGTTCCGCCTTGGAACCATGCCGTTTTCCCATCGGCTTGGATGTCAATGTTTTTGAGGCCCGACATGTCGATCTGGACGCCCTTGAATTTCCCTACCGTGCTTGTCAAGGCATTGCCGCGATTCTTAACAAAAAAGGGGAGGCTTTTCTTATTGGCCCATTCCACCTGGAGAGACATATCAGCTTAGACGCCGGTAATATAGTCACGATTACACTCACAATGATAGGGATATCAGATTCTACCCCCGGAACGACCACCAACTGGATAGTCGGAGGCGCGTATGTGTCGTATCGTTCCGTGGCATTAGCGAACGATGGATCCGACGGCAAGTATATGCTAGCGTTGCGAGAAAGATGCGGACCAAGCTCTTGGTGGGCTTGTATTGCATTCACCTGACGCTTGGTTACTGGATCGCGGTCAAAGTATGACGGAATGGTCGTGCCGGACACCAGGGAAAGATTGAGTGCAAGTCCGCACGCCGCTAGCTGGAAGAACGAAATCATGTCTGTTATTCTGCTGTAAGACAGCAGTGCTTACTCAATTTTTCTGGTTTGTAGGTATTCCAAGGTTGAGGAATGGAAGAGCCTACAAGGTTATAACCTTGGGGCTTTTATATCCTTCTCTACGGCGTGTCACCAGTCATTTCCGCGCCCCTTTCGGTCACACATCGTCCTCTGGGGCTTAGAGGTACTTTGGGGTCCTGAGGGTCCGAGGCATTGTCAACACGGAGCCGCCGGTTCAAGACTCGCACAGTAGCAACCCATCCAGTTTCCGAATCCACGCGCTCATAATGGTATGCTCGAGTATGAAATATGGGGGTAGAGCTGCTCCCAATAGGTCGTGATGTACCTCTCTAAGAATTTACCACCAACGAAATTATGCTCACTCTAGATACATATCAGATGGGCTGATGCGATATAATTACTGGTAGTAGATCTCATAGCTAAGTGTGGAATATTATTTCTGCCTGCACGACTCTATTGTTAGGTTTGTTGATGCCGTCTGAAGGTAGGAGTAGTATTGTGCGCCTCCGCCACTGGCTTGGTCCTTAGGTAAACTGCTGGCATCATCTCGTGTCAATAATGGTGATAGCGGGCAGTCACGCGCCGTATCTGAGATGAGCAGGGCCTAGAATGACTGGATATTGGACTAGCTGATGATCCATCGCCTTTCCAAGTATTTCCTGCTCTTACTGGCTTGGGGTCTCGTGGCCGTCGGAATATATATCCTCGCCAGCAAATTACCAATTCAAGAAGGGGGGCAGAATACGAGTGGACTTATCTCAGCAGCCATACGTTTCTTAGCTTAGTAGTTGGTTTATTTATACTCCTGAGGATTCTCTGTGTGTTACTGTGCTAAAGTTATCAGCGACTGACTGAGCCTCGGGGTGGTATGCTGTCATTCCTCTTCATCTGTGGCGCTTATCGGATACGTAAATCCTGATAATCATAGTGGAATGGTCACACCTAATATTTGGCTACGTGTAATTAAGTTTAAATCCACTCAGTTTCGACTAACTGTAATACCAGACTAGTTCTCGTTGAAAAAGGCCCCAGCCTCAGTAGTAGTATTATCGAGGTAGGTATGCTTCTTCAGCGAACTTTTCTCCATGCCTAGAAGCAGAATTATTCATACGAAAGCTCACACGGAAAGTCCCGGGATTCAGAAGGCTAATAACATCCAGGAGGCAATAATTACCTAAGAAAGAAGCCATTTATCTGAGCGAGCTCAGCTTAGTGATCGTATCCAGTCTTATAGTCCCAATGAAGCAGACAATAACACTTCAAGATTTGATCTAAGCTACAGTATGCTCACGTACGTCATTCAATTTACAATATAATAGGGAGTAAATCGCCTTTATGATTTCCATCTATGGTATAATAACCGTATGAAAAGTGCAGAGTACGGGACCTCGAAGGTCCTCCGACCGTCTCGGTAGACTGGTCAATGTTCTACCCCTATCGCCTACAGGTTTAAATGCTCATGGAACATCTCCGGGTAACGCTCGCCAACGACCTTCATCTTGTCTAAAGCCTTTTGAAGTTCAGAGGCCTCGGCGTCTGTAAGCTCGACAACCTTGCAGTTCTCGATGACTCGGTGGACCTTCGTAGCGCCAGGGATGGGAAGCACACCCTGCCGTATGACCCAGCTAATGGCGACCTGGGCGCTCGTGCACCCCTTTTTCTTAGCAACCTCCTCCACGGCCTCCGCTAGCTTGACATTTTTCTCGAAAGCACCGGGCTGGAAGCGCGGCCACATGCGACGGAAGTCATCTTTAGGAAGATCGTCAAGCGTCTTGAACTGACCTGTCAACCAACCACGGTCAAGGGGGCTATAACCCAGTAGTGGGATCTTCAGCTCGCGGCACGTGTCGGCAACGCCGCCCTTCTCGAGCACATGACGCGAAAACAGGCTCAGCTCAACTTCTACAGCGGCAGGCGCATGCACAGCGTGAGCTCGACGGATAGTTGCCGCGTTGACCTCGCTGAGGCCGTAGGAGCCTATCTTGCCTTCCTTGATCAGTTGCACGAGGGCGCGGACGCTAGTCTCGATAGGTACCTTGGGGTCAACGCGGGCACATTCGAAGAGGTCGATAGACTTGAGTCCATCTAGTACACGCAGTGCCTCGTCAACCGCAGTTTTGATGCCTTCGGGGCTACAATCAGGGGTTTGGTTGGCGCCATTGTAAGCTCCCTTGACGCTGAGAACAACGCGAGACGCATCGCCGGGGTACTTCGTGAAGTAGTACTTAAGGAGGTGGAGGGAGTTGGCATCAGGGGGGCCGTAGAATGTGCCCTGTCGGATCAATCAGTAAATATCTACAAAGAAATAATTTGGACTACTCGTGGTGTATGGTACTTGTGCTTACCGCATTCCAGAAGTTCGCGCCGTGGTCAAGGGCAGTCTTCATCGGCTTGACAGCTTCCTCATGCGGAATGTTACCAAACAAGGTAAGATCTTGTACTTGTTAGCCTAGAGTGCCTAGATTATAGAGGCGCTGTGCCTCAGCCTGGACTCACTCATCATGCCATAAGCGACAGGGCCCACGGGCCTGCCTGCGATGGTCTTTGGTGCTGTCTCTCGAGGCATCGTAAGAATTTGAATTGGATATGAGAGGAAGAGGTCTAGAAGCTTAAAGTTGTTGAGTGTTCGGATAGCATTCAATTTTGTGCATTGTTTGCTTGTTTGCTTGTTTGCTTGTTTTTATAAGTGAGAAGTTTGTAAAGAAGCACCAAAATTCGTGACTCCCGAATTGGTCAGCCTTTGTAGGTAGCATGTACCTCGCACGGAGATAAAGGCTTTGTCCGGTTAATGTGTCACTTAGGTATTACACGTGGTGATGATGTTGTTTGATTCGTGAGGTGTCGTCTAAAGGGATAGTCGTGACGAAGGCCTGTCCTAGGCTTGATAGATAATAATCGTCAAATTTCAGCCTCATAATAAACATTTACGTCACTTCTGTTACTATATTGCACATATAGGTAAGCGTGTAATCACAGTTGTTGACTTTTCATTCAGCTCAGGCATATGCAAGTTACACAATATCGGCTTTGGATCAATCATTGCAGAAGGCCGATACTAGGATCGGCCTCAGACTCTACCTAAAAGCGCCTTATCTCCGTCAGCAAGACATCCCTTTCTTGCCTCACTCTGACAAGGGGAAGGACTAAGAAAGCGGGATTCGATTCCAGTCAGCCAACTACGCCACTATTATTCATATGTGTTATAATGCGTGCCGTTACGCTGATATATGGTTGTTAAAACATACGATAACTATATGTTTAACAGTATACATAAACATAAAAGAGACATTTCGAAGGGCTCAATTGCCTATGTAGACTCAATAACACTGAAACGGGATTGAGAACACTAGCAATGGCTTGTCAAATCATGGACTGGGCAACCGGCCTACGCACCCATGGCACCCTCCCCTGCTGCCCAACGAATGGGACATACGACAAGATATTCCCATGCCGAATGAGAGACATCGAAGGTATGATGCCCCGCGCAAACCTCTCCACGTCAATCCACGGCAGGATGTACCTGTCCCAGAACCAGTTCACCCATGATCTCTGCGTGACTTCACGAATCATGGAGTATCCGCCATTCCATATCGGCTTCACTTCACTCTCGCGTTCTTTCTGATACAGGGCAAAGGCCTTGTTAAGCGCAGCTACAGATGGTTGTAGTTCTGCAGCACTCGCCAGACCCTGGAGCAAGTTTGCGAGCACAGCGGCTGAGTGCAAGCCACATGTCATGCCCAAGCCATTAACACTTGTGCTCTTGTGCGCCGAATCGCCCACCAAGACAATGCGATCGTAATACCAGCGGGTCATGAAGCCCTCCTCCTGGTTCAACATCCTTGATATATTCTTGTTAGCTCTCGTCCATATATCCTTGAATGTAATACCAGGGCATATCGCAACGTCTTCAATCGACGCGGCAAATTGCTCTGCATCCTCCCTCGTATACCTCCTATGTTCGGCCGAAGGCTTGGGGAGCGGTTTAAGGGCGACAAACTGCAAGCGCTCCTGCGTTCCGAGGCACTGGATAACGGCCCCAGCACCCCTTGACTCGAAGAAAACCTCGGGCTCAACGGGTAAGTTCATTACAGATGCTTGGCCGAAAATTCCGTAGAAGCTAGAAACCATAGATTCCTCAGCAGTGTCTTTGGCGAGTTTGTGCATCAGCTTGCGCGTCTTGCTGTGGACACCGTCTGCGCCAATGACCAGGGAGCCTTCCACAGTGGCGCCGTTTTTGAGGTGAACGCGGACTCCTTCTGCGAATGTCTCGATGTCCTCAACCTCGGCGCTTACCTTGATCTTGGTGTCTCTGCCCTTTAAGCCTAGATAGAGGATTTTGATGAGATCGCTTCTGAGCATAGGCAGAAAGGGGTAGCCATGGCTAGTTCACTGGTCAGTTCATAGAATATGTGGGAACCATACCCACAATTCAGACAAAACCGAGATGAAGATGAAAAGGGGTAAAAAGGGGGGCAGGGGAATTCCACGACGTACTTTTCTTCCATATCGTCCCAGAAGCGATTCACTGACGTGATGCGACCATCACTGCCGTCAAGACGCTTCTTATAATGCATTGGCATAGCCAGTGCCTTAACGTCCTGATATAACTCAAGTTGGTCCAAGAGCCTAACCGTCTGCGGCCATGTGAAGAGTAACTGCCCCGACGAGTTTAGAACGTTCGTTTGCTGCTCAAGGACGATATATTGGATGTTTGCCCTTTCCATCGCATGGGCCATGTAGAGACCAACAGGGCCTGCACCGACGATGATGACTCGAAAGTTCTCGCCACTCATGGTGATTTTGGTCTCAATAATTGATATCAAGATTCAGTCTCATAGGATTCACGCATTGGAAATGACATGTCTCATAATAACTTTTTCAATAGCTAAGCGTGCGGGCCTGTCGCAACTCTAACCGGTTCTATCTGTTAGATTCGGTCCTTGCATCGCTGACACGACATCTCTACGGTATTTTGCCATCATTATTGTCCGATAGGTATAGCCGACTACCGTGGACTCGAATGCATCACTCCACAGAAATTAGATCTAAATGGGTCATAAATACCTCGTACGTTATATCCAATAACCAGATTCGGTAAATTCATTCTATCCGCCATATCTTGCCGCTGCGTCATGAGTATCCCAATGAATTGCATGGTCAACCAAGACATCACCTATACCTAACACGTGTCATCCGGGCATTACTTGGACAAAATAGATCCTGCTATAGATCGAAGAACTTCTTACACAGCACTAAGTTGTAGACAATTTCCTAGGTCATGTAGCCATCGCGGGACTTTGTGCCGTCACCGTGGTTTCGTTTGCAGTTACACAAGTGTAAGCCCTCTAGAGTTCTTGAGCAGAGCTCACCTATTTCCGGAGGCGAGTCTAGGCCACAAAAACGGCGGAATGCCGCGATGCATGTTCGTGTTGTACATTAGCAACCACTCTTTCCGACTTTCAGGCATCACTCAGTAAATGTAGTGAGATTACACCCCTCTCCCAGGAAAGGGGTTTCCCTATAGCCATGAAAGCTGCATAAAACCTATATCTTAGTACCCCCCGAACGTGTCTAAGATCGGGATCTAGACAGACTTGACTGCGGCTTTTATTTCCAAGTACCTAAGTCTTGTATAGCAGTGTTTACCCCGAAAACTTGGCACCATGAACCTCAACGGAGCCGCGTTTGTCGTGGGAGGTAAGCTCCACGCCCCGCCTCGCACAACGTTCACGGAGAATGCAAGCTGACTACCACCCCTCAAAGCGAATGGAATCGGCAGGGCTTGCGCATTGGCATTCGCAAGATATGGCGCCCGGGGAATCATTGTCGCGGATATAGACCTCGAAGCTGCCAGCGCCCTTGTGACCGAGTCGCGAAACGTAGCTATGAGCGCAGCTTTCCGCGCAGAAGCTGTCAGCATTGACGTTACACTCGAAGAGTCGGTTGATGCGGCCGTAGCACACGCATCTCGGGTGCTCAGTCGAATCGATTACTGCGTCCACGCTGCGGGGGTAAGCAACCTAATCGGCATCTTTCTCTTGCTGACCACCTCCCATCTAGGTCGGCGTGCGACTTGCTCATGACGTGGCGGAGGCCAGTCCAGCCGAGTTTACCAACATGTACAATGTCAATGTCTTGGGAACGTTCCTCGTCACTCGCGCTATGTCAGCCGCCATGAAGTCACAGGAATTACTCGTAGCCAACCCGCAGTCCCCTGAGCGCGGGACTACCCGTGGCACCATAGTCATCCTCGGATCAGCGTCAGCGTTTATTGCGACGCCGAAGATGATTCAGTATACGACAGCTAAGCATGCCGTGCTTGGTCTCACAAAAAATGCAGGTTAGTCCGGACAAACAGCCCGAAGTCTGCAATAGATAGCATGACTGACATGGTCACTCGCAGCCTTGGACTGTGCGACTCATGGCATCCGCGTAAACAGCGTGTGCCCGTCCTGGGTTGACACCCCCATGGTGCGTAAGGCTATGGACGATGTCCCTGACCTAAGACGTACGATAGAAGCTGCAGTGCCCATTGGGCGGATTGCACTAGCGGACGAGGTCGCCGATGCTGTCATGTTTCTCTGCAGCCCCATGTCTACTTACGCTGTGGGCTGTAACATGATACTGGATGGTGGTACAACGCTGTCCATGAATAGGTAGTCATCCGCTATAGACACTCCCCAGGTGCTTCAGGACAGGAACGATAGAAACCAGTATAGTATCTGCCTTGTAAGCTCGGCACATTATTCTTTCTGCATATGTGTATCAAGTTCACTTCATGTTCTAGCTATCTTCATGGTAGTTAACACGGTATACATTACTAGACTGACGAGTTAGCTGTGAGATAGTCGATGGTACATTAGTGCTCAACGACTCAATGCAATGCCGGTACTTGGGACTACGGAAAGGGGCAAATGACAGCGGTCCTCTAGCAGCTCCAAGTCCCGGAGACGGAGACGGAGCATCCAACTCTAGAGACGAAGCAGGTATAAGAATCGAAATTGCAACGATGGCGCTTTCTCACCGTTGCAAACCTTCCCCTATCCTAGCTCTCTCGATACTGGTAATCTTACTTCCAACAATCTCACTACCCCAATTCATCATGGCTAAGAACACGAACGGTTACTACACCGAGAGCTTTCCCGCCCCTGGCCTACGTCAGATTTTCAGGCACATCACCGGTCACAATGACCAGGGCGAGTCAGTGTTCTTGCAATCGGACCACGGCGAGCACTACCGGTTGATGGTGGAGAAACAGGCTGTTGCCAACATCCTGTACTCGACTAGGGAGACCCCCGTCGAGCTCAACGATAACGTAGACATCCAAAAGGCGAAAGAGCAAGAGGTGTGTACCCTAGCCCCTACCCCCTATTGTTATTATAGAAGGTCGGCTCACCGAGAGGGCTTAGCCCCCATTCCATTATAAAAGCGGATCCATCGTCCGCATGATTGACTTCGGACCAGGGGTGGAGTCACCGTTTCACCGGGCTGAGACAATCGACTATGGCATTATCGTGGAGGGAGTGTTCGAGCTATCACTTGACTCGGGCGAGAAGCGCATCATGCGTCAGGGCGACGTGTGTGTGCAGCGAGCCACCGCGCACAAGTGGAAGAACATTACGGGCAATGGTACCCTGCCAGGCCGCGTAATGTGGGTTCTTCTGGATTGTAATCCGGTCTATGTGAACGGCAAGAAGATGCAGGGGTATCTCGGAGATCTGGCAAAGGAATATGAGGGCCGGGGTACGTATTAGAAGAGCGGATTAGATCCTGATCTTGTTATACCTACTACGTAGCAAATCAACTCTTAGGCCATAATTAAACGTCTACCTACATATATAGATGCTTACCGCATCCCATAGTAGGGAATCTGTGCGTCCCAAGGAGCTGGGTGATTCGCCTATCTCTACATAGCGAATGTTTCCTGGTTAGAGTTACATTATATGCGTTAGGGCTGACATGCGTCGGGATGCGAAAGTCACTAGGCATACCACCCGGCCAAAATAAAAGGGGCAGAGATGCATAGTGCAAGTGTCACGTTACCCAACTGACGTCGCACTATTCATGCTTCTATGTAACAAGAAATTCCTAGTCCTCTAATATCCATAGTAAATTCCTAAGCGCTAAGTAAATATGCTGTTGAGAGCCTGCTTACGTCAAAAGTACTAGTTTCTCATGATCCTAACCTTTAGGCTCCCCCTGGGCTGTTTGATCCCTCAATCGAGGCGTCTTCGGCTCAATCGGGGTAGTTGTTGGCTTAGCGGCGGTGTACATGTTGGTCTATTCAGAGCTTTTCAGCTTTGTCACGCCTCTAGTTCAAGTTACTATTGGAAGTGAATTCAGACCGTGTTAAGTCCGCCTCCATTGCTTACGACAGTAGCCCAAAATGCGTACGAATAAAATGAAATTCGCATTGTTGCGGCTTGGTGCAACGGAATAAGATCGAAAACACTCGGATTTACCTAGCGCTAAACCCTTCCGATATTCGCGTGTTTGGAGGGCCGTTATGTCCAAGATGTTATCATTATCATCATCGGAGCACCAGTATCGACGGTTTCATTATTGTTACCACCATTGCTCTTATCATCACATAGCATAACATCATGACAAACTCCACCGTCGTCTTCGTCACAGGCGTAGGCAAAGGTAGGCTAGGACCTGGCTGTCTTTTGTCCAAGCAGGATTTGTTAACTAAACAATTAGGAATTGGAAGGGCCATAGCCCAGATCTATCTTTCCCGTCCGAACCACATAGTTATCGGAAGCGTTCGTGATGAAGCCACTCAGGAGGTGTCCGAACTCAAATCATCTCAAAAAGGAAGTGACGCCAAGCTGCTGATCGTACATATCGAGAGTACATCTATAGAAGATCCCAAGATAGCTTTGCGCGAGATCGAAGCCGCCGGAATCGACCATATCGATGTCATCATCGCTAACGCAGGAGGCTACCCGCCCGTGGTGCCCCTTGACGCCGTAGATCGCAAAGACTTGATGAGCTGCTTCGAAGTCAACGCTGCAGCACCTCTTCTACTATTCCAGACCTTCGGAACTTTGCTTCGAAATGCTAAATCGCCCAAGTGGGTTGTCATCTCTACAACTGGTGGATCTATTGGCTATATCGGTGTTATTGGGTCTCACATTGTCCCTGCATACGGCGCATCCAAAGCCGCATTGAATTGGTTCAACCAGTGAGTTAAGAGCCCCATATCCTCGAGACAGGTATTATATACTTACGATAGCTCCTAGATCGATTCACTTTAGCCAAGAGTGGTTGACTGTAGTGACCTTGCACCCTGGGTAAGCTTCCCCGTTTCCGATGAGAATGAGCTGAGCCTAGACAGATGTTAACTCGATACCAGTCTAGTCCAAACACCCCAGGGAAACTGGGTTGCTCAGCAAGTTGGATTGGACCAGGCCCCTACGACCGTTGAAGAAAGTTCTACAAGTATAGTCAAGGTGGTGAGTGTCGCGATATATTCTCATTACTGCCCAATCCTGAAGCTCACATTTCCAAATCTAATAGATCGACGACGCTACACGTGAGTCTACTTCTGGCAAGTTCATTAGCGCGATTGAAGGCACCGAATTGCCTTGGTAGAGCTTGGACGGGCTATTCATATACTTTAGTCCAATTCATGCGCGTTGAAGCTAAGATAAATCAGCAATTGAAGACCTTTTTACTTAATTGCCATTGCCTATGTACTTTCGAGCCTTAAGCAATTTATTCTGATGAAAATATCAAGACATTGTAGAGCATCTCATGCGACACTCGGATGTTCCTTAGTGATAACCTCCTTGGAGCCCACGTACTAAACCGGTTCATTTCTTTCTCAAAAATTCCCTGCTTAGGAAGCAATACTATAATCAGTCAAATTTGGAGGCGACGTAACCCAATGATGTATATCACGCAGGATCCAATGCTTGCCGTGTACCTTCTTCTAGTTGTACGACTCACAGATCTTACACGCATCGGAAAATCAACCAATGGGCTTCATTTCTTATCGAACTATCGGAAGCACTATCATGGAGCTCGTCTGACATACATAACTGTTATGATAACCCCGCGTTACTATGTACGTCGACGGCTAATGAACTCTGCGCTCATTCCCACCTTCGTCTTGCGTCTGTCCCAGTAGCTCTCACAGCTTCTGTATTTGCACACTTCACTGTCTTTTCTGTGTGAACTCATCTGAATGAATCGACTGGGTGTCCAACTAGCATGGCCCCAGATGCCCTGACCCCCGACGACCCTAGGGTTGATCACCACTTCACGGATGTTGGCGGCGGTATCAAATACCATTATACGCTGGCAAACCCTAAGGGAAATCCAACCGCAACCGTGCTCCTCTTACATGGCTGGTATGTACATACTTTAAAGACTCGGACAGAATCATGGCATAGCAAACCTCTTCACCATATACTTATATACACACTTCAGGCCGGATCTTGGCATGGGATGGCGTTTTCAAGTGCCCTATCTACTGTCTCTCGGATTACAAGTCATTGTACCGGACCAGTTAGGCTATAGCCAGACATCTGCACCCGACGCACCCGAGTCGTACTCGCTCAAGGAAATGTCGGCTCACATGGCGCACATCATCCGCGAGGTCACTGACAAGCCGATCATCCTTGGCGGCCACGACTGGGGAGCAGCGCTAGCCTGGCGTCTCGCGATATATCACCGGCCGCTGATCCGCGCTATCTTCTGTTTTTGTATCCCCTTCACTCCACCACAGCCGACCGTCACTTCGCTCGAGGAGTTCGTGAAGATGACCCCCATATTCCGCTACCAGCTGCAGAATGCTGGCCCGGAGGCCGAGGCGCTGGGGAATGAGTCTCCGGCCCATCTACGAGGCTTTCTTAATGCCATGTATGGGGGTCTCACGCCTGAGGGCTTGCCTGGGTTTGACCCGTGGGTGGGCCTCATCGCAGATCGCTTATTGAAAGTTGGGCCATCGCCCCTGGTGGCACCAGAGATGATGAATTACTATGGTATATACCTACCCTTTCCCTGCAAGACAGTCGTGTTGAGTGTGGCTAGCCGGCTAATGCATCTTCACATGACCTAGTGCGCGAGTTTTCGCGTAATGGCCTCCACGGCCCTATGAACTGGTACCGCACGCGGTCTATTAATGGCCAGGAAGAACTCGCTCTCGCCAAGCAGGCGGATGCTTTCAAGTTCCAGATACCGGCCATGTTGGTCATGGCTGGCCAGGACGGTGCGCTGACACCAGATCTGGCTGATGGCCAAGAGCAGTACTTCAAGGCTGGGCTGAAAAAGGAGGTCATCGAAGATGCGTCGCATTGGATCCTTATTCACTGCCCCAATGAGACAAATAGGTTTATCGGAGAGTTTGTGACGAGAGTGTTATCGAGCGATTAGGCATAGTCTGTCGTAAAACGAGGCGCACACGAATGGGCTCGCGTAACAATGTTCATGGAGGAATGATACTTAATATAAGCTCGTGCCTATATTTGAGAAGAGAATAATCCATCATCGAGAGATTCATTTGATTTTTTCCCCTGAAAATCGTGAAGTGTATGGTCTAATTCGTATTATCTCAGAAGTAGAGACTAGAAGATCATTTAACATTCTCTCTTATAACAGTGAGTACTCAGAATTAGAGTGACCATGTGACATAAATCGTTGAGAACCAAACATCATAGGATAAGATGTTCTTGATTGAGACGTAGCACAGATTGCAAGATAATAGGAATAGGATTTCCAGTAAGCAGTAACAGTAGAAACTTGTTAATTGGACTATTATAACTCTATAAAGAGACCAAAGGTCCAAGCATGTAAGTGTCGCCACCCGATCTTGGCCGTCTCTACCCCTTTCCCCTAACACCCACTAGCACTGGCTCTCTGAAACTTGCTTAGAGGCCGATATGGTAGCCATATCTTATGCACATGGCAGATGCCTCAATGAAGCAAATTTTTAGAGTTCATCTTTTTGTCGCAACGGATCCTGCAAAGGTGTTGCTTGCTCCCAAGCACTAAGTTCTGATGGCACCGCACGATATGCGTTGAAGAAGCCATGCGGGTCGTACGTCTGCTTCAGGGCCGTTAGCCTCTTATGACGCCAATCTTCATATCCGTAGAGAGCCGATAAAGGTTCATCCTTGTTCGCGTAATTCACGTACGCATATAACCTATCGTAACCAGACACCTCAGCCTTTGCCAACAAATCTCTCGCACTCCTACCCCAGGTGCTAGCAGCTTCTGCGAGGCCGGTATCCTCTTCCTCTTCCCAAGTCATCTGAATAATAGCGTTTGTGTTCATCTTACCACGGTGCGGATATGAAGAATAGTTGTCCGGGAGCGCCGCCACAGCATGCCCGCTAGCTGCTTCAAACAGCAGGATCGAGCGCTTGGCGGCAGGATGAGTACGTATAAACGACTTGTACGACTCGTATAGGTGTTTCATGGCGCCAACTTCAAAGATAGATGACGTGCTAGCCGTGTACAGAGTGTTTTTGAGATTTAGGTCACACACACCCGGGAGAGCGTGTCCGGATCCCAGCTCAGTGAAGTCTATATATGACTCGTTGAAAAAGACTCGTGTGATTGGTTTTACAGCATCCCCCGTAGTTGAGGCAAACATTGCAGCTATGTGACTTCCTGCTGCCTCATTGTGGGCGTAGACAATGTTCACCATGAGCACAGGCTATGACGGAGGTAGAGTCAGCAGAGAATATGTTAGTTGCTTGTGTTGGCCTGCGTACCTTCTTTGCCTTACTGTCAAACACGTAACCCAATATCAGGAATAAAGATGGGTCAATTCCCCCTTCAGTGATTCTCTTGATGAGCTCGACCACTCCCTCAAGCGAGTCATCAGTGAAGACCATGTCAGCATTGTAATGCATGCCGCCTTCGTCTGGCCATGTCTTGAAGGTTGACTCAACGACAACCCCTAGATTGTGTCCGGCACCGCGCAAACCCCAGAATAAATCCGAGTTTACATTGTCCGAAGCCTCGACAATGGTACCGTTCCACAGCGCGAGCTTGATGCTCTTCAATGCATCACTCAGCAGTCCGTACTTGCCCATCAGTCGGCCCATGCCGCCGCCGAGCATGACACCGTGAACTCCCACGCAGGGGAATGATCCAACCGCTGGCGCAAGATGAGATTAGCTATCCGAACTACAGCTCCTAGATGAGAGTATCTTACTCATTTCTCTCCCCACAGCGTGCAGCGTGGGGATGAGGTCGACCATCTTCGCACCTCCACCAACGGTGGCCGACTGATCTGAGTTGATAGTAACGTGCCGAAAGTTATCCATGTTAATCTGGACAACTTTCTGGTAAGATCCTAATGTGGGAACATTACCATGGCCACCACCCTTGGTGGCCAGATACGGAATGTTGCTGCGAGATAAATAGGCTATCTATGTTATGATACGTCCATGTTAGTGAATAGGGGTCAGCCCGCAGAAAGAATGTGTAAAAGGAGGAGGGGCTGTACTGACACCCTGTGAAAGCTCGTCCTCGGTCTCGGGCTTGAAGACTATAGAGAATGTTGGAGCTTCGTACGCTGACCACCGCGCTACGTGCTTGTTCCAACCCTCCCACGCCGAAGTAAAAAATGACAGCTTGCCTACGACGGACGAATCGGCGGACGCTAAGGCCAAATGAGCCACTATCATCAATCTGAGTTGTTGAGACAACATCGTAAGTGTATTTACAACAATCAGCGATTGTGTGAAACAAGTTTATCACTCTTAGCTTCTAAGATCGTATGGCAGGAATCAGCCAACCCAGTCATGGGATTTTCGAGGTCATTATACATATCTGAATAGTTGATGCCTATCTATCATCATTTCCAACGCTTACAAAGCACATATTGACGTTTAGACGTCTCAATGCCGACCAATTTGTGGCAGACGGGTCTCGGGAGATTATCGAACCTCTCATACATCAACAGTCAATATCAAGGCTTACAAGTAGAACATTGGGTCCCCCATGGGGGATGAGGGCCCATCGGCAGAGTTGCATGAAGGCGTAAGCGCGAAAGTAATAGGCCGGATGAGCTCAGCCGGCCGATACCCGGGGAAGGCTAAGTGCTATATGTATATATTATTCAGTCCTACATGCTTTCCGATAGGCTCGGCTTTCTTTGCATTATCTGCTGACGGTCCCAACCCGAACCCTATAGGCCGCATTGCATCTTACTGCGTCGCGGATAGATCTGGGCTTGCGATTCACCATAGCGTTAGCGCGGCCGAGACCTATTTTATCACAGTTCTGCATTCAAATTGCCTGCATATGCACGTATTCTTTTCCTTGTTGGATTAGCGGTGAGAAGATGGGGGATCGACAATTAAGGGGGTGGCTGCTCTCACCCCAGGGGTGATCACTTCTGCGTCGCCCGATGGCAATGTTGTGTCGTACAAGCCATCATAAGAGCCAATGGGCAACATGATATAGATATCTATCAAAGTAGAATAAGAATTCGTCATCGTGCAATTTCATGTAACACCCGTCTACTAGTTAATTGTACCATCATCTAACGGTTTGCATGTGTATATTGAGCTTGGTACAACTTACGTGCCGTTCTTGATAATCATGTACAACCATGAACAAGTTTAACGTTAACGAGAGTCCTGAATGGGTAGGGAGCTAGATATCTGTAAAATGTACCTCACTTCCAAGAACCCCCTTCAAGAGTTGTTAAGTCTGATTAACCCAGTTTGCCACGGCATTCCTAATAACCAGGCTTAACAACTTATCATCCTCTTCCACCTTTAGGCGCACCATATTTCCTTACTATCTTAGTTCCTTCAACTTCATAGTTTCTTCATCATCTGTTGGCTTTGTCTTGTTTCCAACAATGTCAACTTCAGGTCCGTGTACCGAATTCCCGGCCCCCGGCCTCCGGAACCCTTTCCGGTACATGAGCGGACACGATAGTAAAGGTAGATCCGTCTTCGTGAAGGTGAGAAAAGAGAGTTGCCTGCTTCACATAGTGGATCGTATTCTCATGTCTTCGTAGACGGACCATGCCGACCACGGCGCACCGATGCTTAATGGCATTGCCGCCCAGTGTATCTTTTACAGCAGCGATAGCAACCCTATTGAACTCACTGGGGACGTTGACCTTGAGTTTATTAAGCAACAGGTTCGTTCGTCGTGATATATTCCTATACTTTGACTCATAACTCTGCGTCTAACTTATCCTGCTATAGCCCTCTCTCCACATCCCTAACGGATGCGTCGTCCGCATGATTGACTTCGCTCCTGGCTGCGAGTCGAACATGCATCGTGCTCTCACTCTAGGTATCGGGACTGTATGCGAGGGTGAGATCGAGCTGAGCCTAGACAGTGGAGAGAAACGCATCCTCCGCCCCGGAGATGTCTCAATTAATCGTGGCGCCATGCACCGATGGCGTAACACGTCTAGCGAGAAGCCGGCACGAATGCTGTTCATCATGTTGGATATTAAGCCTATCATTGTCAACGGGAAGGCCCTGGAGATCGATATGGGACACCTCCTGAAGGAATACGCCAAGTATAAAGATTAGACAGTCACGGCCCCAAAGGCTTAGACTGCTTGCTGTAGACTCGGTACATTTGCTGGAGTTTAATATCACATAAATTTCTGATTACTAGTCAAATACAACTCATGAGTTCTATTGTTGACATGGTCTTCTACTAATAATGTATAACACGCTATCGTGTCTTGTTCCAATTTTACGCTTTGGTAGACAAGACGCTGGCTTTCTTCAAATTGACTGCCTTTGTTTTCTACTACTATTGAGATCAGGTGTTAACTAGCCCATTCTACCACCACTTACATATTCCACTCACAACATCACGATCGATTCACTTTTGCATACCATGACGTGGCTAGCCAGTGACCCAACAAGGATAAGTCTGAGGCAGCATTATGGTTGTATAGTCTCCCCACAACCTGAGCAAGCAACCCCTTACGGGCAACCCCCAGAAGCTATGTTTACAATCGCACCTCCGACTCGTTGACGGACTTCGCGATTTTACTATTACCAATAGCAAATAGCCTACCTTCCCAATGTAGCCGCCGCATCCTTGGGGTCCCCTCCGCACCCCCGGGTAGCGAATTCCTCCTATGACTATTCTGCAGCATACTACATCACGTTATATTGCACATCGGAATCAAAATATGTCGCGCTGATGCAACTAGATCCTATGCGAGGCATGTACCATAGTAAGCTTTATCATGGTAGACTGTGTGACCGACGAACCAACAACCCCTTTAATGGAAACACGTAGATGCTCTGTGCTACAATGAATACAAGCTAATAATAAGCATTAATCTCACCAGTGCTGTTAGTTCCGGGATTATCACTCTACTTAAAAGTGCTGATCCGTCAGCCTGCATGTCATGAATATGCTGTGAATACCGTCTTGCATCTCGGTTGTAAGAGAAATATAGGCGAGCCGTGTAAGAGCGATATAGATCCTATAGCTACAACATCTGACGAACGATCTAGCGTACATCATTTACACAGATGGAATGATTGCATGCGGGTAAGCAGTTAGGGCGCTCAACCTTGCTCATTACACTACGTCTACTGAGTATCAGAATTAAGATATGACATCCTAGTCGACTCTATGACGGCACTCAGAGTCCCCCGCAGATAGCTTTATTCATCCCTCGTTATAGAGAGATACGATTAACCACTAGAACCAGCAGATCAGTTGAAAAGTGGTCGGGAAGAACAACGGGCATAACGAGGAGTTGTCGTCCTTTATAGCCCTACGAGGGGATTATCAAACTCAATAGATTCACATACAACTCCATATAGTTTCTAGGGGCTGAGGGAGGTGAATTTTGAAGTTGATACGTAGTTGGAATTTGTGACCTTTTTCTATAGCCGCTCGGCCCCTAATTTTACTCGATCTAATATGTTACGAGTAAGATACACGTTTTGAAGACTTCTTTCAACAATTCTTGATCTCAGGTTACATACCGTTTTAACATGTGTACAAGTCACGACCGTATAGAGGCTATTCAACTCCCATATCTATGATTTACAGGATAACTATTGGTAGAATGGCAGAGCTTACGGTTTAGCATTAGCTATACTAGGAGACATATCCTGGAGCTTTGTACGATGCATCTAGACCACTCTTTGCATGGTGAGCCGAAACCTAAATGGCTCACCGTGTCATCCTGAAGTTCTACCATTGTGAAGTGTATACCCGGGCACACACCATTCGCAAAGTAACTCCATACTACCGATCATTGGGCACAGATAGGCAGTATCTACGTTGACCGTCAGATGGAAGTGGGTATGATGCAGAGCAGAAACTACTTACTGTGTACTGACTTGTAATTATAGCATCAGGTGGTTTGTTCTCACCAGCAACAAGGGACATCAATACACCAACACACCGCTACTGCATCACGTTGTGAAACCTGGCATATATTCCAACGATTTTCTTGTTGTAATACCGCATATGATTTCACACCGAGGCTAGACGACTGAGTGTGAGCGTCGGTGCTCGAGGTGTTTGAGCTTCAGGGAATGGTATCGGAACACTAGATTAGGGATGCTTCGTACAAGAATACATAAAGTACCTACTCTATATTACGTTCACTCAAAGGAAATACAGATATTCTTTGGTGATAAGCACATTCTACTGTCTGGCAGGTAGACTGCCTTAACCCGATCGAAGATCCCATACACTTCAGTTGATGTTAGGACCGTTTGAGGATTTTCAACATCTTGCCTTCTGTAACGTTTAATACCTGAACGACGGAAATATTCCAAGATGGCGCCAATGATCACAGAAGACATTGTTGACTCGACTCCTTCGACGCCGTTGACTCCCTCCAGTGAATTCAATGGATATTTACCCAATGGCCATACCTTGGCAAACGATGTTGCATCTCCTGAGCCGATCGCCATCATTGGGATGGGTTCGTCAACACTGATCCGATACAAGACTCTATTACACTGATTAGTACTAATACTTGTACTAGGATGTCGCTTGCCTGGTGGCAGTTCTTCTCCCTCTAAGCTCTGGGACCTCTTGAAAACCGGTATCTCGGCTCAGGGACGGTTTCCCCCTTCCAGGTTCAACATTGATGGGTTCTATCACCCAAACTCAGAAAGGCCGGGTAGCCTGAACACGGAGGGAGGCTATTTCATAGACGAGGACATAAGAGGGTTTGATAACTCTTTTTTCGGCATTAACAACCTCGAGGCCACATATATGGACCCACAGCAGCGTAAACTACTGGAGGTGGTTTTTGAGTGTTTCGAAAACGCTGGCCTGCCACTAGAGAAAATCTCAGGGACTAATGTTGGCTGCTATGTGGGCAACTTTGTGACGGACTTCATCACAATGCAGCTCAAGGATTCAGAATATGCCCACCGCTACACGGCGACGGGCCTTGGTACTACCATCTTAGCTAACCGGATTAGCCATGTATTCAACCTACTAGGCCCAAGGTATGCATGTTGCTGTGCAAACTCGCAAAATTCCTCCCAAAGCTGACATATATATCCCACACACAGCTCGGTCATTGACACAGCGTGCTCCTCTTCCCTCTATTGTCTTCATGCGGCTTGCACTGCTCTCCTGGCAGGAGAATGCGACTCAGCCGTCGTAGCTGGTGCTAACCTCATACAATCACCAGAGCAGCAGCTAGCAACCATGAAGGCGGGGGTCTTGTCTAAAACATCAACTTGCCATACTTTCGACTCATCTGCGGACGGATACGGAAGGGCTGACGGAATAGGAGCCCTGCTTGTTAAGCGGCTCAGTGACGCTATCCGGGATGGGGATGTAGTTCGTGCTGTGATTCGTGGCACTGCCGTGAACAGGTAAGGCCTTTAAGACTTCATCTGCTAGCTGGGTATGCCACTCTACACTCAGCATCACGCTAATATCATAAATAGCAATGGTAGAACAAACGGCATAACCCTTCCGAGCGCTGACGGACAGGAGGCTGTCATCCGAAAGGCATATGCTCAAGCACGTCTTGGGTACGAAGAAACCAGCTACGTTGAGTGCCACGGGACAGGCACTGCGGTAGGCGATCCCATCGAAGTGGAGGCAGTGTCCCGCGTCTTCAAAAGGCCAGAGGGATCTCCCCTATTAATCGGCTCCGTGAAGAGTTATCTGGGACATAGTGAGGCGGCTAGTGGCATCTCCAGCATTATAAAAGTCGTCCTTGCGTTAGAGAAGAAAGAGATCCCTCCCACAGTGGGGGTTAACAGCATCAACCCGAAGATCAAGCTTGACGACTGGAATATTCAGATCGTAACACAGATGACACCATGGCCACAAAACTCCTCACAAGTCTCTACTGTAGGCATCCGTAGAGCAGGTATCAACTCGTTTGGCTACGGTGGCGCCAATGCTCATGCCATACTGGAAGCCGCAGAACACCATCTACCTCAGGGATGCATGAGCCCATCAGCAAAAGAGGTTGCAACCCCGTCAAGGACGATGATGCTATTGCCCGTCTCGGCAAATAATGACACGGCGCTGAAGCGTAGAGTAGTTGATTTATCTAAGCTCGATCTCGGCCGCGTAAGCATCACGGATCTGGCCTACACGCTAGGCGTCAAGCGGTCCCATCTCTCGGCTCGAGGCTACATTCTGGCCAGCCCAGGCACGCTGAAAGAAGACCTCGTGCTTGAAAATACTCACACACGAGTAGAGGGGAAGCCATACTTGAAACTACCTCTGGCTTTCGTTTTTACCGGCCAGGGGGCGCAATGGGCGGAAATGGGGGCCGAACTAATACATGAATTCCCCAGCTTTCGCCAAACCATTCAAATGCTTGATTCGACACTACAGCTACTGCCACACCCACCAGACTGGACTCTTCTAGGGGCGCTTCTCGAGCCTGCCAAGACAAGCATGATTGATCATGCCTCACGCAGTCAGCCCGTATGTACAGCCGTCCAGGTCGCTGTAGTTCGGCTTCTCTCCACTTGCGGAGTTAAGCCTGAGAGAGTCGTCGGGCACTCTTCTGGCGAAATCGCTGCAGCATATGCCACAGGCCACGTTACAGCCGAGCAGGCTATCACTATTGCATACTATCGCGGCTACACGGTGACAAAGAGCCACAATGCTATGGTTGGAGCTATGATGGCCGCCGGACTTGGCCGCACCGATGCTCAGGAGCACATCAGCACGCTCGGCCTCGATAACCAGATCCGTGTAGCTTGCGTAAACTCTCCCGAGAGTATCACCATCAGTGGAGACGTCGACGGGATTAATAAGTTCAGGGAACACCTCGAAACGCTTTCCATCTTTGCTAGGTTACTGAAGACTGATGGTAAGGCCTATCACTCACACCATATGGCTGCTGTAGGACAGGAATACGAACAATATCTTATCTCGGCAGCATCTGCGGTGAATTCCCCAGCAACGAATGGTCATCTCCTGTCAAGCTCTGAGGTACAATGGATATCGTCAGTCACTGAAGAAGTGGTAGGCAAGCGCCCTGTGGGACCCTCATACTGGCGCGCCAATCTCGAGTCACCAGTCCTGTTCAGCAATGTCGTCGAGAAACTGTTACAAGACCTTGGTCCACATCACCTGGTTGAGATTGGACCGCATTCGGCTCTGGAGATGCCCATAAAGCAGATCCGCACAAAGCTGAACATGGGCGAGGATAAAGTGCATTACGGAGCTGCACTATCGAGAGGCAAGAATTCCGTCATCACGTTCCTCAACCTAGTTGGAGCCCTCTACTTGCACGGTCACAGCATTTCTTTCCAGGACGTTAACGTGGCCCAATCATGGCCGCTCAAGACCAAAGGATCTCATAAACGGCAGCAGGAAACAATGCTTCTAGACCTTCCAAACTATGCCTGGGACCACGATTCGCAACATCTCATTAATGAGCCACGGGTTAGTGTGGAGTGGAGAAACAGGAAAAATCCTCGCCACGATATTCTTGGCTCACAAATAAACGGTGGCAATGGGATTACCACGATATGGCGAAACGTGCTAAAGGCGAAGGATGTGCCATGGGTTGAGGGCCACAAATTAGACACAACAATCGTGTTCCCTGCCGCTGGTTACCTGGCGATGGCGATTGAAGCCATGCGCCAAGTGGCAACCATCGAGGACGTTGACGAGTCTTGTGCTCTCAGGCTCCGAGATGTGACCATTACTAAAGCATTGGTGTTGGGACAAGAGGCGAACGATGCTGGCGTCGAAATTTTCACGACGCTTCAGCCAGCTCAGCTCCCTGGTCATAGCGAGACTGAATGGCACCAGTTCAACATCAGCTCCTACGCTGGAGAAGAGGCCACAGTCCACGCCAAAGGTCTCGTTCAGCTAGCGAAGGCATTGGATTACACCACAGCCCCGAGTCTTCCCATCTTCAAGCCGGAGGGCATGGAACCTAGCGCTCCACGCACGTGGTACAATAAGTTCGCTGAGGGAGGCTTGAATTTCCAGGGTCGATTCCAGTCTCTGTCCCAAATTAACTTGCACCGAAAGCGGGAGGACATGCATGTTCTGGCCAAGACTGAGTTGCGACAGAAAGAAGTTGACGATAAGAATCCCGAGTCAAAGTACATGCTTCATCCTGTCACTATTGACTCCCTCTTCCAGGCTGGAATCATCGCCAGCACGAGCGGCGTTGTTCGAGAGCTTCGAGCCAAGGTTCCTGTCCACATAGAGGAGATGATTATTCGGCCACACACGCCTGGCCAGTCTATAGCACTAGGAGAGAATGACTTGAATATAAAGGCCGTATCCGAGCCCGTCGGCTTTGGCACCATAAGGGTCTCGGCCGAGCTTTATGGGGATGATGGTCGACCCGTCTTGCAAATCAGTCGATGCCGTCAGGTTGCATACCAGAGTGGCATACAGCAGCAAGATGACGGTGACGAGCGACATCCTATGCTGCGGGTTATCTGGAAGCCGGATGTCGCAAGACTTGGCCCAAGCGATCGAGACGCGTTTTCATCCTACATTGAGCAGCAAGCGGCCTGTGCTGCGACTTCGAACGCCAAGGATCAGGATACTACCCTGATAAGGTTAGGGACCGCTCTTGACCTCCTAGTCCACAAGAATGCCAGACTCCGCATCCTAAACCTGTTCGGAGGCGAGAATGAAGAGAACTACTTCGTTGAAATCTTACGGCTTGCCACTGCTTTCAAGAGGTGTCGATCATTGTGGCGCGGATCCTACTCAGAAAATGGAGCTATTCAATTCGTAGAATACTCTTCAGACGACAAATCTCCCCGTAAACAATCAAGTGGGGGCGACGGTTCAGTCTTCGATCTGGTATTGCTAGGGTCTCTGAGCGATGCGGCAAGAAGTACCGACTTTGCTGCTATTAAGGATCTTATAGCGGAAAATGGCACTTTACTTTCCATCGCCGGGTCCGGTGAGGTTGCAAGCCTCGAGAAACTGGGATTTACGACGCTTCAAACCCAACTCAGAGGCGATCATGAGATGATACTCGCACGTCCACCCAGAAAAGAGATCCCCGAAAAGAAGAAGGCCAGCGTGACAGGGGATGTTCTCATCGTAAGTCACAATCGAGCAGCGTGATATGACTAGAGTGAATTGCTCGCTAACCTTTCGCCCATCTGGGGTCTCAATAGGTCGAACGGAACGCTCATCATAGTCTTAATAGTGCCCTTGCTACTCAAGTATATCGAGCAACTGGATGTCAGGCTAAGCGCGTAGCCCTAGAGCAAGTCACACCCAGCCTCCTGGGCACGCATGCTGCCGTCATCGCGACTATCGAACTGGAAGACCCGACACTCTCGCGCCTTACCGAGGACGAAATGCGTCTCATCAAGGTCCTGACAGATAACTGCACAAATCTCATCTGGGTCACTGGCGGGAAGCTCCTCCAGGGCGCTAAGCCGGAGATGGCCGTCGCCTTCGGGCTCTCGCGAGCGCTTATGCTGGAGCAGCCATCGCTGCGTTTCTTTATAGTCGACGTAGACGTGAACGCCGACACAAATGTCTCGGACATGGAGAAAACAGCCCGGCACGTCGTCGAGGTGCTTCAGCAAGCAGTTGAGGACCCGGAGCCAGACTTCGAGTTTGTGCAGGCGGCAGGCATGCTCCACGTCAGCCGCTTCGCGCCTAGCGAGAGGAAGAATCGCGTCTTCCGGGAGAAGCAGGGCGGGGAGAAGATGGCCCTGCCGTTGAGCAAAGCACGGCCCTTTAGACTGGACACCGAAAAAGTCGGCCACACAGATGGGATCTTCTTCCGCCGTGAGGAAGCATACTCTAAGGTACCCTTGGCTGCAGGCGATGTCGAGGTGTCCGTAATGGCAATTGGTCTGAATACTAGGGTAAGTAACCTCCACTGCGAAGGCCGACAGTCAATCAGATGAATATGTGTGTGGACTAATGATGGACGTGTACTTTCATATAGGATCACCAAGCCATCAGCGGCAATGCGAAGAACAGCAGCGGCTCGACATGTACGTTTCAGTACAGCGCTGTAGTAAGCAAGGTTGGCCCAGGGGTTGAAAGTCTTGCCCTGGGAGATCGCGTCGTGGTCATGGCTCCGGGCAACTTCGCCAGCAAGGAGCGTGTCGCCGAGTGGGCTTGTCACAAGCTCAATGACAATGAGGGCTTTACGGTACGCCATGATGCATTATAAATACGCAGCGATGAAGGCTAATTATTTTTTGTTATCTTTAGAGCATGGCTTGTCTCCCTCTTCCCCTCAGCACAGCTATTTACGCTATCGAATCGCGCGCCCGCCTCCAGCCAAATGAATCCATACTGATTTGCTGCGGCAGTAATGACACCGGGGCTGATCTAGTTGCCATACGCATCGCCCAAGTTATTGGCTCACAAGTCTTCGCTATCACTACTACCAAGGAGGACCAGGAGCAACTCGTCCATAACTTCAAGCTACCACAGGATCAGGTCTTCGTCGCAAACGACCCAGAGCTTGATGCTAAACTATTGGCGGCCACCAGGCATCGCGGTCTGGATGTCATCGTAGCCTTTACCGATGACAAACTGCCTATTACTATGTCAAATCGTTCAATCATCGGCGCCCTCTGCGTTGACTGCGCCCGCCTCGTTCAGGTGGGCGTGAGCGGACCGGGCTTGGTCGACGCAGTTGTTATGGACCCGAGCATGTTGCGCAGAAATGTGACAATGACGGCATTCGATATGGGGAGCCTCATCACACTCCAGACACCAGATGCAGAGAAGATGCGCCGCAGGTACGTTTAATTGCTTCCAATCAATATTATGGACGATATAGGAGTGATGTAGAGATAACGGTAACTAACCCTTCATAATCACGCAGACTGCTCTCTGATGCTATGTCTCTGTACCGCCGGGGTGACCTGGGAACGATTGATCTCGCTCCCAATGTCTGGGACATTTCCGCGGTAAGAGAAGCGTTCGATGCTATAGCATCCACCAAGACGGAGAAGAGACCTCACAATGGAGGTGTTGTCGTCTCCCTAGAAAACGATGCATCGTCTGTCCCTGTCCTGCCCATCAAGTACGATAGCGTCTTTAGCCCGGACAAGACCTACCTACTCGTTGGTTGTCTAGGAGGCTTGGGTAGGAGTATATCGCGATGGATGCTCTCACGCGGCGCCCGCAAGTTCGTCTTCATGGGCCGCAGCGGAATCGATAAGGCTCCGGCCCGTCGCCTAGTTGAGGACTTACAGTTCTCAGGCGCCCAGGTAACCGTCATTCGAGGTGATGTGGTCAATTTTGACGACGTCGAGCGTGCTGTAGCATCTATAAATGGTGCGGTTGGCGGTGTCATTCAAGCTGCTATGGGTCTTGACGTAAGTAATCCTTGCATCTCCCATTTCCCTCCTTTCCTTCCTCCCTGTCCAGATAATTATGAGATACCATCGATATTTTCCAGCTACTAGCTGCTAACGCCGTGATCCCCTTCACAGGAAGCCCTTTTTACCACCATGTCTCGGCAATACTGGCTGAACGGTCTCAAACCTAAGGTTGTAGGCTCCTGGAATTTGCATAACGCTATCCGCGGCCGCGATCACGAGCTCGACTTCTTCCTGATGACCTCGTCGGTGTCGGGAAGTGTCGGCACAGCTACCGAGAGCAATTACTGCAGTGCCAACTACTTCCTCGATGTGTTTGCTAGATACCGGCGCGGTCTTGGTCTCCCTGCTACCTCACTAGGCCTAGGCATGATCTCTGAGGTTGGTTATCTACATGAGAACCCAGAAATTGAGGCGCTGTTATTGCGAAAGGGTATTCAAGCCATCAACGAGGATGAGATGCTACACATAATCGATATTGCTCTATCCCAGCAGACTGCCGTGCCGACCACTCTCGGTGACGCTTACGATGAGCTAGGACTGGGCCACGTGCTTACCGGTTTAGAGCCGCTCGGCCTCAAGTTGCTTCGTGCCAAGGGCTTCGAGGGAACGAGTCCGGTTCTGGGTGATCCCCGTGCCTCCTTGCTATCAGCCGCATTGGATGACGAGACGCTTGGATCCGGAAGTGGCAGCAGCGGATCGACAAACGGCCTTGCTGCAGAGATTGCTGAGGCGATCGAATCCGGCGGCTCTGTGGAGGAAGCGGCCTTGAAGATGATTGTTACCAAATTCTCAAGCCTGGTTCTGATGCCCAAGGACAAGATCGATGTGTATAAGCCAATCAGCGGCGTGGGCATTGACAGCATGCTTGCGGCCGAGTTCCGGGCATGGATTTTCCAGGCGTTCAAGGTCGATGTCCCTTACTTGACGCTACTCTCCTCTACCGCCACACTTTCCGCGCTGTCGGAATTGATCACCCAGTCACTGATGAAGGCTAGAGAGAATGGTGCCTAGGATTTCCAAGTATCTCTAGTCATTAGAATTATCAATAACATATAATTGAACAGATATTTTAAGCACGTTAATTAACGTTTCGTGCAATTTAAATCTACGAAACAAGTCATGTAATTTTGCGCGAGTGAACTTTTCCCTTGGGTACCATTTAGTCTTCGAGGTCTGCTAGAAAACTGATTTCAACAAGTTTTCAATTACTATTACATATAAATATGTATAAACACTCAAAGTGTCTAGTTGATTAAACGCGAGCGTCCTAAAGATGCTGTAGTCATGCTCTAGGAAGTGGTATTAGGCAAATCACCACTCAAGAGGCTCAACTACCAACATTATGCCTACAGAACAAAATTTGCGAAAATAGCTCATGCAAATAGTTCGTGCTTGTCGATCTCGATTTGTAAGCCAAATAAAAGGAGAAAAAAATTGGAAAGAAATAAGCGGACTGCGTTGCACAAAAGGATGACCCTCGGTTTCGTACGAAGTTTCTTATGTCCAGACAATAGGTTTCCTTAGCAGTCATCTGTTTCAAATAAGTAATATTTGTGGAATGTTTGCTTGTCAGGTTCCGGCTCGGTCTACGGACTTAAGTTCAGCTCATTAGTCTACATAGATATGGACACACCCACAGTCCTTGAGTAACCATAATCAATAATCCTGCATGGCTTCGCTTCCCAATTAAGCCAACTTGCACTAACTCGCTGATTTCCTCTTGCCTTTATATATACCATCTTTGAGTAGGCGGGTAGGCCGGTATGCCAGCAGGGCAGCCTCGAAATTACTTCCTAAGCCCGTCTCTCACTCCAAGGAAAATAACACAGGGGAATTCACGATATGTCGGCGCCGTATCCCGGTTTCGAAACGGAGAAGCCTTCTACCGTGTCCAGGGTAGAAGGGGGAGACGTGACTGACTTAACTACCAATGTCGAGAACTCCGACATGAGCAGCCGTCAAGAGGAACCAGCCAGGGTTGAAGCTGAACCCGGTGATGATGAACCTGAGTATGCAACAGGCTTTCGGTTAGCGATTATTATGTTCACTATCAGCTTGAGTACTTTTCTCACTGCCTTGGATCTTGTCAGCGTTTCCTCGTCCATCTACTTGGCTCTCTAACCTACTAACAAGCTCCTGTTCTAGGGCATCGTCGCCACGGCTATTCCCGCTATCACGGACGAATTTCACCGACTAGACCATGTCGGATGGTATGGAAGCTCTATTTTCCTCCTTGCTGGCACTTCCTCGCCAATGTGGGGGAAGCTGTTCAAGTACTTCTCTGTCAAAGTCGTCTACCTCGTCTCTCTCGCCCTATTCTTGATTGGGAGTATCGTGGCTGCAACAGCAACAAATAGTATTGCGTTGATTATAGCCCGATGCATTCAAGGTTGGGGATGTGCCGGTACTCTCGATGGCTCCCTTCTTATGATTAGTTACGTGGCCGAACCGAAAAGACGACCCATGCTGATTGGCTTTTGGATGGGTGTCTTCATGGTCTCTACCATCACTGGACCCCTTATCGGCGGCGCATTTACAAGCGCCGTTACCTGGCGGTGGTGTTTCTGGATTAACCTCCCAATCGGTGGTCCTGTCGTCGTATTGCTTCTTCTCTTCTTCCGCGTACCAAAACATATTCGACCCGTTTCGGCTACAGGGAAAGAAATTATCCTGCAGCTTGATCTCCCCGGCTTCTGCTTGCTTCTCGCTTCACTTGTTTGCTTCACTTTGGCCCTTCAATGGGGTGGTCAATCTAAGCCGTGGAGTGATGGCTCTGTTATAGCCACCTTGGTTATGTGGCTTGTTCTAATGATCGCTTTTATCATTGCCGAGTGGCTTCAGGGCGCTTACGCCATGGTGCCATTGACACTATTACAGCCACGCATTATATGGAGTAACTCCTTGTACGGTTTTATGTAAGTATCTGTCTACTCATTTGCTGTATTGTCTCCAACTTGGCTAACCAGTTATTCGCCTCTTAGCAATAACATCGCCAACTACCAGGTCGTATTCTATCTTCCTATCTACTTCCAGTCCATTCACCACCAGTCAGCTATCATGAGCGGAGTCAACAACCTACCCTATGTGGCCTTTTTCGCCTTCGGATGTATAGTCAGCGGGTTTCTCATTGGTAGAACAGGAATTCTACAGCCCTTTGAGCTTGCCAGTGGTTTGCTATCAACCGCTGGTGCTGCTCTACTATATACCCTGGACACCAATTCTTCTGCAGCTCGGTATATTGGACCTCAGATTCTTCTAGGGCTTGGCATCGGCATCGGTAACCAAGTTCCAATGACGGCGAGCCAAAGTTTCTCCAAGCCTGAAGATGTGGCATCTACCACAGGTATCATACTAAGTTAGTACTAAAAAGTCAATTGCATCCCGTCTGCTGTTTCCACTAACACTAGTACTAGTGTTTAATTCTCTTAGCGGCGCTGTCTTCGTTACAGCGGCGCAATCCCTCTTCGCCAACCGCCTTCTAGAGGCCCTTGCCATGACTGCCCCCAATATTAACGCAGAACAGGTCCTCTCCACTGGAGCATCTGAAATTCAAGACGTTTTCAGTGGCAATAGCTTAGCCACGGTGCTGAGTGTTTACATGGTAGGTATCAAAGACGTCTTCGCCTTTTCCATGGCTGGTGCAGCATTTTCTGTTCTCGTGGCTGTTCTAATCCCGTTGCGGAAGCTACCTAAGCCCGACGATGCAAGGGAGAAAGAGAGGGGCGTGGATACCGCTGCTGAATCTTTAGCACACAGTAGTTGAAAATAGAGAGACTAAAGGGAAGATGAAAGCCTCAAACACTGTAGATGTACTGGCTAGGATAAACGGCTGGTAAATAGATGTTAATATTTTGTATAAGAGAAGACGGTAAATTACCTAACTCTAAGTCTTAATAGACACACGATTGGACAGTCCATATATAATTCCGTAACTACTCTATAAGAACCCCGGCTGCTCCAGTGACTGTCAACGCGATACTTTGTCTATCCGTTAAGAGGTAGCCGTACACGTACACTAAAGTTGTCGTCACGCTGATATGTATTACATGCAGAGCTTTCCTCATAATAACCGACTGAAACCGCAGATCGTCTAGTTTTCATACTCACCTCTTCCATGCAATTTAGCTAACCACGAATTCGACATATACCGCCTAACCTTCTTACCCCAAAGCATGAAAACTATCACCATCAAATTATTGGCCAAGAGGACTGCACCAAACGCACCAGCAATGATTACCGCATAGCCACTTTCCATGACCCAGTCAAGAACACCAAAGCCTAGGCCGAAGCTAACCGCCTGTTTCCCAATGTTCATAGCGATAAGCATTTCGGATGTGTTGCTGTTATACGAGTCGACGGCGTATGCTAACGTAAAGCAATAGAAGAAATATCCACCGAAGGTTGTCAGGCCAGATCCGAAAAAGTAGCCTATCCAATGCAAATTGAGCTCCGCAGTAAAGCTATACAAAATGATGAGTTAGCAAACATCTTCTACAATAATTGTAGACCGTTCATGTTATGTCTTAAGTTTTCTTGATCTGTGGATGTCCAAGTATGCAGACATGGCTTATGGGATAACAAAGAGAAAAAGCTCTGAACTGCCTACCCATAGACTACCAACCCCGCCGGCCCTAGAAGCATCGTCGGCAGCAGGACGCCCAGTCGCATCTCTGCTTCACGAACGCCACCGTTGCGTCGAGTGAGGTACGCAGCGAGTTGATCGGACGACGAGGTGAATGGAAGGGCAAGGAAGAAGCCAAGGAGGGATCCAACCGCAAGCAGCCCCGAGCTAGACTAAAGGCGTACGTTAGTTGAAAACCCGATTATAGGTGTGATTGAAATACTTACGGCTGGCCAGTTATATGGAGGCGCTGTCAGCTTAATAGGGGATACATAGTTGAACGCCAGTGCGCCCAGCCCAATTGATATACCAAAGGAGGTGATAACCCATAAGACCTGGGGAACAAGAAAGTAGGTAAAGGACCGCCACATTAACGTGAAGAACGGTACATCACTATCGACACGACCCCACGGTAGAAGCGTTTCAAGGAATGTTTTACGGTCTGGTATGTCCGGAACTCGCTCCATGGTGCTGTCGGACGGCTTCTCGGAAACATTAGATACTACAACCCCACCCGAAGTTTCGGACGAGACATCGTGACCCATGTGAATCTTTCTATCGTACGAGGTTTCCTCAACGAATAGGAATGCTAGGACAAAAAGCGCGCAGGAAAACGCTAGGATAACATAGAAGAAGAGCCTCCAGGACAGTTCGGTTGGCAACATGTAGGCCGCTGGAATCGTTGCGAGAGTTGCGAAGCACATACCAACTAGGCCATGTTAGCGAATCTCGACAGGAAGCAATGAGTGACACGTACAAGTATAGTAGCCGAGATGCTTGCCACGCTCATGCAAGAAGAAGATATCGTTGACAAGCTGTACGGGTAAGGCCTCGCAGACACCCGCACCAAAGCAATGAACTATTCGCGCAGCCATCAGCCCGTTAAAGTCGTCAGCTCTTGCACAGCCTGCAAGGCCAGCGATAAACTATTGACCCCTAATTAGTCAATGGCTACCCTGGGAATGTTCTATTCGAGACGAACAGCTAACAGAGACCCAAGCATCACAGGCCGTCGTCCGATTTTCAGATACAACGGCACAAGAAAGAAGGAGCTGAAGCCGTAGGCGAGGTTGGGATAGGATATCAATGTTGAAGCATCTGCTTGCGAGACGTTGAATATTTCCGACCAGAGCGTGAGATAGGGGCCCGGCCCTAGAAGGGCTGAGTTCCCGAGAAAGGAGTATGCGCAAATAACGACGAGGATCATAATCTTCTTAGACCTTGGCCACTGAGTCCGTATTAGTCTCTGCATATTTGAAATAATCATAGCGACATTTAGATCAGGCGGCAGTTACTTACTTGTAAGGGATCATTGGGGTCCTCTGCTGGAACAGGGAACAGAGCCTGGCCGTAAGCTGTATCATCTCCCTCTGTTTAAAAAGCTTTACGTTAGCTTAGAAGCAATTCAAGGGATCTTTTCGGCACTGACCGCTTGCCTGAACGTTAACGGTTCCTGGAATATCTTCGTATGCATGACTTCGACCCTTGAGTTAACTCATGTCTCAATCATGGCTTTGACAGCATACCTATGCACTAAGCGTAAACCGGATTTAGAAGGCTGATCTATAGAGCTGCTAGCCATCTCGACGAACTATTGAGAAGCGACAATCTGACAAGAGAGTGGCATAAATTACCAGTGAACATCAAAACTTCAGCTGGATAATTCATTGCTTTTTCAACAACCACAATCATCATAGTCATTACACATATACCATAACGCTATTTAAGTTGTATCCTGTCTTTCGGCAGATATCGAGAGGCATCTGTAGAATGTAGCACGGCATTATCAATATATTACCACAGAACGTACCAGGCCTCCTTCAGGCGAAGTGTGTATCTTATGCCGAGACAAAGCCTCAATACAGAATTAATTCAATCTTGATTTGTTAGCAGTCTATCACCCGAAAATGAACGTCATGTTACATCTACCCCGCGAACCCCGGCTCCTCTTTAGGGTATTTGTGATGCCTGACTCCAACAATTCCTGCAACTACCCAGGGGTCAGAGCTCATTATCTAAATTTCGATCTAGAAATTAGCCGTTGGAGTGCTTGGGTTTCATTTGATCTACGCGCTTGTCCGGCATAAGTTTTCACTTGACCTCTTGGATTTAATGGTATCTATTAGAGTGCTTACTGATTCATTTGGTTACTAGACATGAACTTAAAGTGAGTTCGTGGCTCATTCAATCTAACAAGGATCTCGTGTCTTGCAATGCCAAGGGTGTTGAAATGGCCATGAGGTCTGATTAAGAGGTTTCCTAGTTACTCTAAAGTCGGCCGAATCTCTCTATGTGAGAGTTACCACCGATCTATCGATGTTGATCTGCATAGCAACCATCATGAATGGCACGTCGTATAGGTGGGTCTGGCTCAGGGTCTGGCTCTCATCAGCTAAGTAGTATCCGTAGCAAGGGTGTAATATTTGAAAGGTCTAGTACCCTTGGATTGTCCTTATTAGTAGATAGGTATGACTATAGCAAGAAATGCACGAAGCTCAAGAAAATCGTGTCAAACGGTTCCAAGTATCATGAACTCGAAAACCCATGAAATGTAAGATTCGAGAGCTCGAGACATCTTATTACCAGGCTCAAACCAAAGAAAGCGGTCCCAGAATTATAGCAACGTGATGTTGCGCATATCTCGACAGCGATTTACAGGTTGGGGACATGATGTGCTCTAGAAAAACAGGATCGCGCCAGCCCCTTCGCCCATATTCACATATCGTATCAGGCAAGTACATTTACGGGACTCGAACGGCTCTTTCGACACCAAACAGGATACTACGTTGCGTAATCTATTTATAATCAGCAGGTATCTCCCAATAGACGAACATCACTAGAGTGACACGCACCTTTAATCTGTGGCTCAGATAGCAATTTTCCAGAATACAGAAGCGTGACGGCGCCCGCGAAAATAACATTATTCTCGGTAACTAGCAAGTCCTCCAGGTTCAGTCCCGGGGCTAAAAAGCGCCCGCAGATTCCTTCAACATTCACCCTATCGATCCTCCCCGGGCCATCATGTGTTAGTGCATCCTTAGCCAGTGCATACGCCACCGGATTCACGAGCATGCCCTCATGTGTGTAAAACCCGCCGGCTGGCTGACCCGGACAGATGTCTTGGACCAGGTTATTCGAAACCCCGACCCCCCACGCATCTTTCAACGGCGAAGATGCACCCGGTCCGCGCTGCGGCTGCACGACTTGATCCGTGGCCGAGTAGATGACGGTCGTGGGGACGAACGCCGAGTCGCCCCCATCCGCGCGCAAGGCGGTAACGAGCGCGCTGTCGTACGTCGACTGCAGCCACGCCGGCGGCTGCGGTATCAGGGCCATGAGGTTCGTGAGCACGGTGCCGTGGTACCCGGGCGAGAAAGCGACGTGGTCCGACACCTTGTCCCGCGTCGACGGCCAGTACTTGTACGCCCACTGCGCGTCCAGGTTGCCCTGCGAGTACCCGACGACCGCCACCGCGCGCCCGTTGCTGATCCCGTGGATGTAGTTGACTGCGTAGGCGACGAACTCGGCGTTCGCCTGCACGTCCTCGAGCGCGTATCCCGGCATGTTGATCCATAACGGGTCGCCGAAGCTCGTCTCCGCGTCTTGCAGCAACGGGATGTAGGACCCCGCGAAGGTGACGTACCCCGGGTTCCCAGTGCCGCCGACCAGGATCACCGGTGGTGGGGCGCCTTCGGCCCCGTATCGGAAGGTGGAGGGGATGTGGATCGCGCCGCGGAGCTTGGCTTCCGAGAAGCTATACGGCGCATCTTCCGGGTGCACTCTAGGGTAGATGGCATTATTTGGCTCTCTTGCGTTGGTGTTCGAATCGCTTGCAGCGTTGTGCGCGAGCCCGGCGATGTATTTTTCGATGTCGTCGAGGCCAATAGTGG
The DNA here is from genome assembly GCA_022376535.1 of Xylariaceae sp. FL0662B. Lineage (NCBI taxonomy): Eukaryota > Fungi > Ascomycota > Sordariomycetes > Xylariales > Xylariaceae > Xylariaceae sp. FL0662B. The sequence continues at coordinate 53,206 of JAJJKD010000130.1, forward strand.
ACAGTCCCGATGAGATGATATTTCCGATTGCTTCAAGAAGATTTGGCGATTTCTCTTCTGCATATATGTTTGATAGTTTATTGAAAGCTTCCTCGATTGATGCTTGGTCCGCGGCTATATTCATAGCCTTCGGACATGTTAATACATCTGACTGCGCCGCCACCTTGGTGATTACAGAATTCGTAGTCTCGACATCAAGCATGTTCGCCGGTAGAACCGATGGTTCTGATATCAAGTAAGGAAGACCTGGGAGTATTATTAGAAATACTGTCAATTGATTCTCCATATGCATCACTCCCAAGGTTGCGGGACAAGTACCTGGACAAGTAGGGAGAGTCGTGAACCCGTAAATCAAGCTCATTGCATTGAGTTCTGCCGCTTTCTACAGGAAAGTATATCACGTTAAAAACGAACTTGGATATTTTATTTCAATTAAGTAATAAAGGCTCTATTTAGTGCAACATGACACCATCTAAAAAGAATGTGCCTGCCAGAAACAACAGCACTTTGAGGGTAACGTGGATGTGCCACTACTTATGTATTATGGGCTATTGCCGGTTCGGATACCATTTGCTATTTTCGTTGTTCATCGCCGCATCATGCCCTATGCGTATGAAACCTGCATAATGAATCCTAGGTATTGTGGGCGAAGCTGACAATGGCTTGCGGACTGGAATGCGTGGCTGCGACGCGTAACCTCCTCAATAGGACTTCTGGCCCCCAACGACGCCCTGCGCGAGCGGCTGACTTTTATTGCCATAATCAGGCATTGATGTCACTCATTGCTGCTTTTTAGTCACATGTGAATTCTGGAATTCATCATGGCCTTGGAGTTGACATATAAAAACAAAACCTTCAAACCAAAGGGGGCAGAATTATGCTAACATAGTATCTTAGCACCAAAACCTTCAGGTTTGCCTGGCAGAGATTTTACTTCACGTGCCAACAAGTATAGTGAACATGTAATATACAGGCTACAAGATTTAGAGGTAGATGAGAGTTAGCCTCCTATATATCGAAGGCAGGAATATCAACCCAGTCCTACTCATGTTAATGTGCGATGGCAATCATCTAGTTGATATTTATGTACCTAGAGAACTCTGACCTCTTCTGACTATGCAGTGAGAAGTTTGTAGGCACAGTCTTGCACTGCTTAGAATTATAATGACCAGAGATCACTAAGTACCAAGCCTATCGATCGCCATACTCGTTTACGAACGCGCGGTCTCGTGGCCTTCATAAGTTCTTCCTCGGCCCTTTTCACTACCACGCTCACTGTGCCGTTGAGAGGTTCCCCCATTCTGTGAACGGCTGCCGTTGGACTTCTTGTCGGTCTTTACCTGCTCCCCTTGTCCTTCAGTAGAATTCGGATCTGATACCCAGGGGACCTGATCCTTGTCGACTTTCCCGCCCGCCAAGGAGCCCATTTGCTTGGAATCGATGTTGTCCACAACCTCCTGTTCAGTCTTGTCGAGAGTAACCACGGTGTCATCCACTTGCTTCGTAGCAGTGTTGTCGACTGCCTTCGCGTTCTCGTTGCTAGTCTGGTGATTCTTGTCCTGCGTATCTCCGAGCTCGTTTGCCATGACATCCTCGACGATATCATCCTCGCCAACAGGAAGAGGCGGGAATTTGCAAATCAAGCAATCGTTGCAGTCGCATTTAAACTCTTCATCCGCTAGGTTATCGGCCCATGTGAAGGGGAACTGGCGTTCTTCTCTGATGATCTGATTGAGCTTGCACTCGTCGATTTTGGCCTTGACAGAAGTTTGCAAGAAAAAGGCGCTGTTTAACATCTCGAGGACTTGGGTGCTACTAGTGGAACGGGCCCTGTAGGCTTTGCAGTTTTCTGCCAATTTGTCGACTAGCACCATCCCATTCTGAAGAAGTTGATTGCGCTGGAGCTCTGTGGTGCAGCTCTCAAGGAATGAGAATAATCTCTAATGGATTAAATTAGGCGTTAGTGTGTGGTGTAAATTTCTGTGGCTGGATAGCTCTCGGGACGGAAGCCCTTACCTCAACTGCCCGGTTTACCTGTTCAATCCTTCCACGAACTTCGTACATGTCAAACGGAGGATCTCCAGTGTTCACCCATTCCAAATCCTTGGGGGGATCTGCTGCGAAGAGAGTCCGAAATATCTCGGCATCCATGACCGATGGATGAATGAAGGGGTGCGGACAAACACCAAGAGGACGGCAGACAATAAAGAAATTTTGGTGAGGGAAGAATGGAATAGGGAAGGATGTAAAGTAAGGCGAATTGGCTCAGGAAAGTGGTCGTGGAAATTGAAACCAAAGAAGCCAGGCATAAGTGAGAAAAAAGGGTGAAGACTTCAAGGTACTTGTAAAAAGTAGAACATCATAGCTCCGCAATTTTGCTCGAGTGATTCAGAGACTCGGCGACTACACAGAGTCGACGATAAGCAATGTGACGTGACAGCTTTTTCAGTAGATGCCAGTTACCCCAGAGATAATACAAGTACATTCAGTTCTGATTCAACATAAGCAACCTATGGTCTTGTCTTGACAGATCTGTCATAAGCTCCTTTTGGTTATGTTGACGTAAGTATCCCCTATGTAATGTCCCCAAGCTTTTCAAAGAATATCAGGACCTATCAATTTGAAAGTCTTCTTCATATTTGCTAATGCTTCTTCTAAGGACTACACATATTCATCTCCAAATTGTAAATTCAACTAAGTATTCATCGTGATTAGACTGCTCAAGTGAACCAAGGGAGGATGTAATGACACACATGGCCCAGCCTATGGGGATCAGATGACCATATACCGTCAAAATAGCTTAACAAATTGGATGGGGTAAGTAAACAAAGTACTATAACGTTCAGAATTGTCTGTGAGTGAATTTATAGGGACAAGAGCCTTTATAATAGTCATGCATTCAATACTCTTAGCTCACATTATTAGGTCCTTGGTTTCACCATGGTCTCTGACTTCACATTGTTACTCAACCTCATGATATTAATACAATCAGAGATTTAGGAATCAATACTCAAATATGTAATCACCATCCATACTTCTGTACCACATTTACACCATATCACGGCAACATAATCTAGATAAGCAAAGCCAGTATGGTCACTACCAGAAGACCTATATATACTATAGGTAGGATAAAGAACCACTAGCTATAATGAGAGCAAATGAGGAAGAGAATCAGATCTTGTTTACCGGAGATATAGGCATTTAGTGGGTCTCACGGCATATAACTAGACGGCCGGAGCTGTGATCGGTCGCCCAGGCCGTTAAAAGTGGGTCTCTTTCCAACTACCTACGGACTTAGGAAAGTCTTGCCGCTTTAAGGTTTGATGCAGGATAAGTAATGGCATCTGTTTAAGGATATTATATTATAAAATATATATATATAACTCTGATATATAACATATAATCCCAGAGTCTTATATTTTTTACACTGTTACTTCTTCACTACACGGCTAGACTAGCTGTTTTCAAATTGCGACACCTTCTTCTGTTGCCGTGTCAACTTCGTTCGATGATTTCAAAAAATAAAATAAGTCACCGCCAACTCACATATCGTCCTAACCCTATGACCACCATCTCAACATTTGCCCCAAGCTTCTTCATAGCTGCTCCTCTAATTTGATTAGTCTGGACAGTTTTCCTCCCGTAAGCGTAGGACTAAGCTATGTGATATAAGTACCTGACACATTAGCCTATATATTCTAATCAGGCGCCATTCTAAGGTCCTCTGTTGAGCTTAGGATATGGCTGTCTGTACGAGTGTCCCGACGCACACAAGGCGGGGCAAATCCATTAATTCAACATAAGTCTCAGGGCATACGTGAGTAGTGGAAGACGTATTTAGCGCCTTCTAGATTACCTGAATAGTCGTTTACGAGCCGAAAATCCCGTTTAGTAATGTGCACATATGATTGCAAATGGCCAGATCTAACGGCGACAAGTCAAGAAGGGTTCGCGTACGGTATGCCAGAATGCGGGTGAAAGTCGTTGCGCCATCACAGCTCACGTAGACATAGTGATCCGTTCTCTGGGGAACGCTAGGGTCTCAAGTAGTTATTCTCGCCTAGTTCGCTTTCCTGGCGTGATACACCTGCGGTACCATGTCCGCTCAATCGACCTGTCCAAGACGCATCGCCAACATCATGTCGCACTAGATAGTGCACTCCGAATTTACTCACAATGTCGCCGAGTATGAGCTCGGTCCGGGCCGCGTTCGCGAAACGCATGTTGTATCGATAGTAGAATCCGGTCGCGTGGCTGTCAGTCAAGCTCTTGAAGTTAATACACATCTCCCGCGACGTTTTAATTACCTAACATGGTTACCTATGCCGATGGGGATCGGGGCACATATACGGCAGGAATACAGACGTTAGTTCTCATCTGCTGTCTGCTAGTACAGTCTGCATAGGATACTTAGGTTGATTACTAGATACGGCTTGAATGCATGATTCGTAGTATCTCCTAGCATAAACCTCATCATTCTCTGGTAAACTATGGCCACTCCTATGTACGACCCTGCCTTGGCGATAAACTGACTATCACTGATGGACCTGACAACTTGACAGTTCTTTGCATCTAATTGCATTTACTCCTTTCCAGAACATTATCATTACGTTCGTTTGATGAATCTGTCAACGTCCGGAGTGCATGTATGTACCTAAGATATACCTAACTAGGTGTACTTATCTGCAACGCATATGATGACTGGAGCACTCCCTTGGGAATAGAGGGAGTGTATCGACTGGTAAAGCCGAGAAGGGTTATGTTGTTGCAGCGGGACTCGAACCCACGTAGATTGTTGTCTTGTGCCACAATGCAATATTACGTTCGAAGACAGACGATGGAGGGCGAAGGTAGCAACCGTCATCCGAGAGTGCCTTAGACATCTCCTCTATGTCTGGTAACAAACCTCCACACGCCTTGACTAAACGCTCGCGATCCTACCACAGAGCGTCATACAAAGAGTCCTGCACCCAATCGTCTGTCCGGTTAAACAACGCAGGAGAAAAAGCCGGTGATATACATCTTAGCAGTGCCCATAACCAAGTGTCCCTTGCTCCAGTATCGATATCTGCATTGTACCGATTAAGTGTTTGAATGTTAATCGGAACTGTCTATAGCATTTACAGTCAGTATGCTCGCTTTCAACGGAGTTTAGTGAATAATCCAGGCTATGAGTAAAAAGTGCTTCACTCTCGGATGTACCTCATTTGGGAAAGTTTCCCAGGGAAACTTTTTCGTGCATAGACAAAGGGGACTAGGTACTCACGTAGAAAGAAAATGGTTGTTCACTCTCGAGGTCAAGGTCGTGGTCTTCCTCCTCAGGGGTTTGGATATCCTCCCATTCATCGGCGTAATTTTTGTCTTCCGGATCTCTGATATCTGTTTTAAACCAGCGGTATGTATCGTCCCACGGCTGGTCTCGGAACATTCCAGATACTGACTCGATATTAAAGATCTCGACAATTGCGTCCCCGCCAGGGATTCTTTCATTCCAGATCCAAGAAGCAACCCTGGAGACGCCAGCAAACATGATGATTTTGCCAGCAACTGCATGGCTAAGGGTCCGTTGAGTACTTTTTTCGTAGACTGTGTATTGTACTTAGTGTGCGTCCAAAGCTTGCCCAAGTACTAGACATGAATGCTTCAAACTTACCATCAACAGCTGTACTCACGATCACCCGAAATAGGTACTTGACTTGTACACTCTCCCATGGGGCAAAACATGACCAAAACTTGCTGAAGGCACTGCGCAGAATCCAGAATCAGCCAATGCTGCTTTTGAACAAATTCGGGGCCATTCCTTAAATCCCAGGAGTTGGGGCTCGTAGGCAGGAAAATCTAGCCCTTATGACAGGCTAAGATACGAAATATCAAAGAACTCCGAAATACTTACTGATCATGCTGCGACACATCTTCGCCTTGATGTTGGGCCAAGGTCACCGGGCTCGAGGGGAACAACTGAGTAACCATGTCGAGGATGTAGAAACTTTTCCTAATGCGGGCGATCTCGGCCTCTGTAGCAGCCGGGCCACCGAATGGCATCCACCATCTCCCAATTTCTATCACAAGAGGCTGAACGGAGATCCGCCAATCCAAGATCTTCAGGCCCATCTTGAGAGTGAACGAGGATTTCGGCACAAGCAACTCGGTGGCTTGCTTGGACAGGTACAGGTTACAAAAGTCCGTGACCTTGTTGATGTAGTCTTGTCGCTCCTCGGGCGTGGCGTTGTGCATTCTTATCGAACCTGTCCAAGTCGGCGTGGAAGCAGCGTAACGGGCAACTGAGATCGCTAACTCAGAGGGACTGAGCTGTTCGAGAAGAAGATTGTTTACAAGTATGCCCTCCGATGATTTAATAACGTCGTAGAAGTTAGTACAGGTGAATGCTAGTGATTGTAGGTCCGACATAGAGAGCAACCGGAAGATCTCTAGCTTCACCTCCACCGGGAGGCGAACGATGTGGGAAGTGTTGTTATTGTTTTGGCTTGCCATGATGAACGATGTACAGATGTAAGACGTCGTATCGCTCGATATAATGGGAAGAGTTTTCGTAATAACGAAATGACAAGGAAATAGGGTGAGGTGTATGCATGCGTGTGTACGTCTGTATATATATTAAACATGGAGTGGGAGAAAATAACGCGACCAGTGGCGAAATGGAGCAGAGAAATAAAATACGATTAAATAACAATAGCATAGAAGAATAACATCAGACATTGACATCAAACATGAGCATCAAACAATAGCATCAAATAATAACAGACCTTCTGTACCTACGTACCTAGAGAATACGTATCCCACCTTGATAGAGCCCCTTTCCCCTCCGGTAGACCAATAGTATACAATCATAGAAAAATCAATAGTACGGAGCCTGATATACAGACACCGGGATATCTACAGGTACATACACTGATTATAAAGTCCTGATAACTAACTTATTGGGATAAGCTAGTTGTACTACGACTTGAATCGGACTACGCAGATGAACGTTGCAATGCAGACATCCTCCCACGATAATATGCACACATGGAGGACTTCCCTAAGGCAAGCGGCAAGCATACGTAAGAGAAAAGATTCAATCCTCATCAGTTCTTACTGCTTCAATGAGTTACGGAGTACAGGCTATCTCAAGGTACGTACCTCCTCCATTTTCAACACAATAGCCATTGGGAGATTTATTGTGGCATTTCATTCACTTGGAGGCAAAGAGGCATACTATATAATTCCGATAGGCGGAGCCTGGAATCCTTACTCTTTCCCTCCTCATCTTGTGATTTTAATACAATTGTTACCTATACTAGAGCCTTGCCTCCAGCAATAGGTCAGATACCGTAATACAATGGCCTCCTTTATTTAGAAATCGCAGGTCAAGCTGGACTGAGACGAGCTCAGTCGCACAACACCTTCATACACTAATTGATAGCCTTCACATAACACACAGGCAGTTCCTAGTCATTTAATACGGCTAATAGCCATATATGACCTCAGAAATATAGAATAAAAGTACGCAAAGTTACCTCGACGCTGTCTCTGGAGGGATGTGGTGGGGCGCAGAATATCGTAGGCGGCTGAGATGGCCGTATCATTACAGTCTAGACTGCAAACATAAACAGAGAACCTATTTATCGTCCATTATGAAGGAATTGAGTCGAAACCTGGCATAGATTTAATTAAAAGAAGGAAAAGAACGGTAATAAATAAGAATGCTACCAGGGGCAGGAAAGGAGGCGGGGGAAAAGGAGAGAAGGGGAGCGGAAGAGAAAGAAAAAGTGTGAGAGAGAAGGCTAATAATAGCATACCTGCGTTTAGGCAGTCTGCCACGAGCACTAAGACTGTCTACAGCGCTATTTAATGGATTATGGTCGATTAGGAAGTTAAATGGTTTAACTCCGGTCTTAGTTATCTTAAGCACTTGGTAGACTGGGGTCGAGGAGTGGACTTAAGATGATCTATGTCATAATATCATCCGGCAACTCCTGGTCTAACTTATCAAAGTTTCCAAGATGATCTGATAAAAAATGCTTATTAATCTTACAACTTAAGCTAAGTTTCTGAACTGAGTTCATTGAAGTTAGAGTAGTTGGTTGCTTTCTTGTAATCCGTGCAGCATGGAAGTGGGCATGTATGATCAAAGGCTTCAGGACAGATATCTGGCAAACCTAAGCACAAAACTGCAAGCTAAGAATGACCCGGCAAATATAGGTACGCATTAGTATCTTGACTTCATATTATATATTAGTCTGACAGTTTATGTTTACTACTAGGTCTAGCGGTTTGGATAGTTGGGTACGAGGTGTGACATGTTGATGATATTTTTAGAGCAATGCTAAAACCAACGGGAATTAGGTAAGTTGGCAGAATTTTGACAGACTCGTGATCTCAACAGGTAGAAACACGTTCCCGAAGGCGCGAGCTTGTAGACATAAGTCCAGATAATACAGAAATGAGACGAGCTGAAATGTGCTGGCATAGTTTACATGAGCGTCTAATTATCAAGTAGTGAAACGAGTCCGCCTCTTATGCTAGTCGGAAGGGATGACTTGAATTCGGAAGGCTGTTTGAGTTCAACTTAATATAATATTAGCATTACCTATGGGGGCACGTTGTAGAACGGCCTGGGCAAATATTCAAGATAGCTAGCTGAAAAAAAACTTAACTTAACAATATGTAAGGTAATATCTAAGACGAAAGTTGGGGTTAGCTAAGTATCCATTGAGGGCAATGGAGGGCGGAGCCGGCCCGTCTGATGCCCCACCAAGTTCCGGCCCCGCATCAAATAGAAATCTTATCTTTCCGTGCCAAGACGTTGTATGTCATCCTTGTAAACAACTTAAACCCATCACCAACTGGGAACGCCATCGTGGATACAACTCGCATCCCCATTCCTTGACAATTCTCGCCAATACCTACCTGAGCTCTCGTGGCTGCTCTACTACCGCCCTCATACAATATAGTACTACGCGACATGGCGACCACACAAACAGCAACCGGCAACACCGCTTCGTACGGGGACTGCGTGGCCGCGCTGCGGACCTCGCTCTCCTTCCTCGAGACCTCGGTGTCGACACTCGGGAACGGCGTGACCGACTTCCCGCGCCTGATCGGCGTGCTTAAGAGCGTGCGCGTACGTGCCTGACTTACTCTCCGTCTTCCCGCCCTATCTTATCCTACCCTCCCCCTTGCGCCCTCTTTTGTTGTCTTTTCGCCCTCCCCTTCTCCAATACATACACACACACACACACACACACACACACACACACACAACCCGCCAGTGCAGGCAGGCATAAACACAACCAGCCAGGCATCCAGTCACCCACCCGGACAAATGAAGAGCGAACAAACTAACACCCCAACCCCAGCACTACGAGCTGATCCCGCAAAGGACCCTCGCCGCCGCCGAGACCTCGCTGCGCGACGAGATCGCCCCCGCGATCGCGACGCTGCTCGACCGCGCCGACGCCCACATCGACCGCGCGGAGCGGCGCATCGAGTCGCTGAAGGCGCGCGCCGAGCTGCAGCAGGGGCGTCTCGAGGACGCGCACGATGACGATAACAACAACAGCAGACGCGCGAAGCGTAGTGGTGGTAGTGGGGGTGAGGGAGAAAAGCGGCTCAGTGACGAGGCGCGGCTGCGGGCGCGCGCGGTGCGCCAGCGCAAGGAGGCGCTGCGGTACGGCGTCGAGAGGCTCGAGCTCGAGGTCCTGCAAAAGGAGCGGGAGCTAAGGAAGAGGTTGGAGAATGCGTGATTGGTTTTGTTTTTGGTTTTTGATGGGCGAGAGCTTTTTGGGACAGGGTCGGGTGGGAGAAAATGACTCGGTGGGGATTTGTCGGCATCGTGAGTGAGTGAGTGGGAAACGCACGACAGATACGACACGACAGGCCACTTATTACTCGTCCACTACTTCGCCGCCAAACATGTTCCCCCTATCTCCTCCGTTCTGATACTAGGATCGATCAGCCACCGCAAACGAGCAATCCTTGAGATGCGGCGCCTATGTCGCATAAACGCCGCCAAGCGCACATTTTATCCTAAAGCAATATGTACGTGTGGACTCCCATTCGATAGTTCATAAATTACCGAGATAGAGGGAAGACAGACCCTTGAACGCTGGGCGTGGCCTAAACACACCGTGGAAGAAAACTTTGGTTGTAGTTAGTTACTACTACTAACCCAGAACCGGGTTATGGGACACGAGAGGAAATTATACATATTATGATGGATAAATCACAGAGTGTTTTGTCACCCGATGGGCGTGGATGCAGAGTTAGCTAGGCAGACTTATTAGTCTTGCGCACTGCGACCACGGCACTGGCTCATCTATCTACGCTATGGGCCGAGGAAGAAGAGCGTCCATCGATGGGAGGGACTGCATGTATGTTCATTCTCGAATGGACCATACCATAGAATACCATACCAATATATATATACACAAAACCCCCCATGCAGAGCCCAAATCACCAACATGTCCCCTCCCAGACCAACCACTCCAAAAGTACAGTCGTGAAAGACATAGCAAGCAGCACTCATGATCCTCGCCAAGATATGCAATTAATTTCACCACGACCCAGAAATCAAAAGCAAGTTGTTTTCAATTATATATATCTTTTTCTATCTCATTTCAGACACCGGAGTTTTACATAAACAAACTCCTGGCTGCAATCCCGCGAACCGGTGGCGTGGCGTGACGTTCGTAAAAAAAAAATCCCGTTTCGTTTGATTTGAAAAGAGGCTCCGCGAACTCATGTATTCGCCCTGCTGGCCGGACCCATATGCAGACATACCTTATGCCTAGAAAATGCGGCAGAGAATAAGCGTTTTTTTTTTTTTCGTCTTTTTCCCCCGCAAGTCCTGATATCGGGTGGTAGGTCGTTTCTTTTATGGCACACACACACACACACACACCATTGTGGACAGGGGAAACGAGGTGTGGTGGTATAGAAGAGGAAAAGGAAGGAAGAAGCAGAAGACAGTAGAAAATAACGTCGTTCGTCATCGAAGAATAATAGAACACAGAGAGCCTCGGAAAAAGGGCCAAAAAAAAGACACTAAATTCCCAGAGTGGTAATACCCCGACTTTTACTCCAACACATACATGTCCGTAGCCAGTGTCTTGTGTGTTCTCTAAACCCATTCAGATACAAGTGAACACCGGTCCCTTCGTCGCGTTTATGGACGATAATCCAGGAATCATGCTTCGACGGGCCATCCCAAATCAAATAATCCAGAGACATATATTCTCCAGCTAACGAAAAGTCCGCTCATAATAATATGAGATAGTTGCTAGGAGCTATACCGGTATCACCGCTCTCTTTCCGTGCTTGCCACCATCTACCGCTCACGTCGCTAACTTCAAGTATCTCGTGTTTTGAGAATGAGATCTCATTCGCATCGTCAGGGTTGGCCTCGTAGCTATAGATAGCCTTCGCCCTATACGGGTATTCTGTCGGCGCGGCGATCTCGCCCTCGCTCTGACCCGCCGGTGCAGGCTTATTATTAGCCGATGAAGGGAAGACTGGCGCATTCCCCGAGTTTCGCGTTGCATTGCCGTTTATTCCTCCAACAGGGGACGGGTTCTCGAAACCGTTGAGCTGAGCCGAAGTGTACATCTGAGGGGGCTGCACAGATGTCGACGTCTCGGGACGCCCGCCATAGCCGCCATTCATCGTCTGCCGATTCATAGTTGACTCCTTCGTTAGAGCAAACGAGTCAAGATACGCGCGCGGAACGGCTGATGGGGCAGACCCAAAATAGAAAATCCACACGATCTGCGGCACCGCCCGATTAGTACATGAATGGATCCACAATTGACAGCAAACACATTGGTAGAGCACCTTCCTGCTGACATGAAGTCATTGCAAGGCGGGACGCTTTACTTACATTGACCATAGACAAGAGAATAAACCCGGCCGCAGCGGCTTCCCGAGCCCCCTCGGGGGAGTAGACTAGGATGTTGACCGATGAAGTTGTGAGGACAAGACCACAGGCAAGGTAACCAACTAGTGCCACATGATATGTTTGAATAGAGTCCGACGCGACGACAACAAACACACCCGCTATGACAAAGATCATGTATACGACAGCAAACCACGAGTACGGAGGAAATGGGTCGTTCTTGGGATGTGGCTGCACTTGCGCGATAATGCAACTGATGAAGGATATGATCCAAGCAAGCTAACGCAATCAACTTGAGTTAGCAGCATATTCCGTATATAGGTGTGAAATAACGCGATTCTGGCTGGTACATACCGCTGCAATGGAAACAGTGGCGAGGGCGAAGGGATCACCGATGATGTTGCCCATATTGATGCCTTTACGGCTGTAACTTGCCCTGGACTGTTCCATTTTCCGTAATGATGGAGAGTGAAGAGATCCGTACGAGGGCATAAGGAAGAACGGAGACTTCACGTCCAAGTGGTAGACTTAAGAATTAAGACGCCGCGAAATGCGGTCGTGGCAATTGTGATGCAGTGAAACCAGAACGTCGGTTTGTTGACCTCCCCGAGTTTGAAAGGTGGCTGTGGCCGAGAGGGATTATGATTCGCCGGATGGTCACTCAAATAATTCGTGGTTTAAGATGTAGCAGCGTTGAGGGCGTTGAGGGGTTTGTAAGATGAGCTGTACAGGTGCGGCAAAGAAGATGCACGGATAGGTTGAAGTCAAAATTGATGTTATAAAGAAAAAAGAAAGGAGTGACTGGAGTCGGAAGACAGCGGACGATTGACGGATGTTGTTGTAAGTTGTCGAACAGGTGCCGGGGGGTTGTCGGGAGCTTCTTCAATTCGAACGATATGCCGCCTCTTTGATTCTGGTAGTGGTTACGCAAGCGCCTCCACGTGGTGAACAAATTACTCGACACGATTGTATCTTCCAACAAATTGAATGGAACTAGAGCTCTTTCGCTGCATATAAGCGAGAAAAACAAGAAGTGAAGAAGACGGCTGCGCAATTCGGACGGAGGGGTGGAGAAAGCCTATATGTATATAAGAGGATTGCGGAAGGCTTGTCGTCGGATTCCTTAACGATCAGTAAAGTTGACTCAAAACGGGATGGATTCCGTCGTGTTGTTGAGGTGACCGAAGAGGCAAGAATTAGACGGTAAATGGATTAGGATCTCGAATCGAGAGATAGGCGCGAGGTTGAGAGGAGCGGATGGTAATCGATGGTGATTAGGTATTGTTGGCCTTGTTTCCCGGTCTCCTTTTCTTCTTCTTTTAATGTTCCCTTCGTCTCTTTTCCCCTTCTCTCTTAGTCCTTTTCCTCGCAGTTCCTGACAGCGCAAAAACCTACTGGATAACACCGGCCAATATGTACGTCGTGAGAAGCGAAGTTGGGTCGTTCCACGTTTGCAAAGCCTGGGCTGAAAATCAAAGAAAAGGATTGACAGAATAGGCTCGTCTTCGCGATAGACGGATTTGACGGGGATGGAGGGAATGATAAAGAAGGGATAGGGCGAGTTTGAAGGGAATGGGGTGGGAAGGGATGGGAAAGATTCGGAGAATCAATCAATCAAATCAAATTGGGGATTGGGGAAGGGGGATGCTGTGGATGGTGACATGCAACAGGCCAGCAGCAAGTACACTAAAGGTAGGTACATACAATAGTACTTACGTAGACAGGCATGGATTGGCCCCTAGCAGAAGAAGAATCCAACAAGTTCCAGGCGGTCTCAATACCTCCTAGATGAAGAAGGTGACGGATAAACGGTCAAATGTACATATCTTACCGAATTTAGTGGGGACAGGGTACAAATGGCAATATCGGCTTTGGTGATGTGTTATACGCAGAATTGAGCGCATCAGATGTACACTTAAGATTCGGGGTTGTACCTCTGTACATACATATATAAATATACAAGTAATGTATGTAGAGTAATGCACTAACACCACTACTTATGAATGGCCTGAGCGCTAGCACAAAAGGTGGCCGTGTCCGTTTTCCTATTAAGACCTTGCCTTCCGAATCGTTCGACAGGGGCATTTCAATAACCTGGCCACCGATCAATGATGATTGGCTCTCAGCCGCTTTAATGAACTGTGGAATACCTAGTATTTAGGTACTCATCGTTCATTATCGGGTGTTATTATATTTCTCGCTTAATCATTTAATTAGAAATGCGAAGCTTTTTCGTACGTGTACATTTGTGCAAACATTACTCATCCCCTTCTCTTCTGTTCTCGTGGATAAGCGCTAAGGCAGGGACATAAACAATGGCCTTGTTCAAAGTCAAATTCCACCAACATGTAGCGGCAATAGCGTGGCCTTGAAGTGGTTTAGTTGGTGATTGGGTGGGATGGGGTGATCTGTGATATGGCGAAGATGGAGTCTCATGCAGGCAGTCCTGTGTTTGAGATGCGCCTGGGATCCGTGAGCTTGGCCAAGCAAGAAAAAAAGGGGACAGCTTCGCACGGCATGGTCTCGGCATCCAACGGGGGAAGCTGATAGGCTGGAATCTCTAGAATAAGTCGGACGGAAGTTTGGCAGAGTACTCATCCGCCTCTCTTCACTCGTTCCCCGGCTTTGCGTTCATTTTCTTTTCGTTAGGCCGCCTCTTCTAGGGCCCGGTCGTCCTGCCGTCTAAGTGACGGTTGCACTGTCGCATACACACGTCAGAGATCAGTCTGTGGATAGAATAAGCATTGTCTGTGCCGTTCTTGCGAAGCCGTCAGTGAATGAATCGGGCGCTGGGGTAGATCCCGACTATCGGGCTGATGCAGGGGCTAAGTCGGTTGAAGTTTCACAAACATCTGCTCTGTATTCGCGAGTCTCACTCCGTACAGGGCATCTCGAGATGGAGGGTTGCAATAGACACAACAATGTATGGATGATGTTGGTCGCTCTTGCAGATAGATTTTCTCCGTCACGCAAGACTATTCACACTCGACACTCGTCTGAACTCCACCATCCTTTGCGGCGCGATTTTCGTCTTCCAGTGGCATGTTTCAAGCCAAAGTTCCCTAGCCAAGATCCTCACGGATCAAACATTCCAACAACACGTCGTATTGAGGAAATAGTATGAAGGATGATGGCTGACGAAAGAGGCTTGAAGCTTCACTTGGGGCTATAATCTGATATCTTGGGAAACAAAAGCCACAAAACCTCTATCAAATCGATATGTTTCAACCGTTAGTTCCATATTATTCCGGGACGGGTCATGTTTGGCGATGAGCGATTTGCATCATGACCACAAGGTTACGTAAATGCACCCACAGCATCGAGCCCGAGAAAATCGATGAGAAACCAGTTTCCGCAACGAAGCCGAAACGAGATTGTCAAACTTTGTATAACATCTTTCGATCTTTCGCTGCTGCGTGCGATTTATGTATAATAGGGACTACAATTCCACATACTCTCTGTTAAACGGCTCGAGCAGTCAGTTAGAAGAGCCTACACATACAAATTCTTCATTTATCTGCCATTGATCATTTCAGGATGCCAAGCAGGCCCAACCGTTCGTCGGGAATGAGTCTTCACAGGTAATTATCAGTCAGCACAGACCTCCCGCGGGCTCAGCTATGCGTATAATACTGCAACTGCAATACACATAAGACGATGAGACGTCTAATCTACGCCCATGAAGTTTAATTGTCTCCTTCATGCACTTCGCCGTGGACTTCTTCATGCACGTACATAGTAGCTAGCAGTCACACTGTCTCACCGGTTCAGCTCGACCTAGAAATCTGCTCTGCGCTTTGATGTTCCTCTTCGACTATTCTGTATCCGAGACTCAATCATCCAAAGCCACATGGAAGGCCAATCTTGTGAAGGGGATTGTAGATTAATGCATCGTTAGTAATCTACAACGGGCAATACATATATACACTACATACGGGGATCTATTCCGTTCCTCCTCCCGTCCAGGACACCGACGGTCGACTTCGAGATTCCCAATTCCTTCTCAACTGTGGAAACCCCTACAAAGTAGACCGGAACTTTTTTTGATTAAACATTCCTCCAAGAGGCGTGTGCCTGCATTAGTTTACGGTCCGGCTGTATCAACCCAGGCGAAAATCCCGGTGTGGTGGAGCGCCTCGTCTCGTCTCGGCAGGTTAGCTCAACAAAAACCCACACACCACTCGCAAATACAACGATCCGAGGTCTATTTAATAACAACCCTTCTATTTCAAAAATTCATAATAAATCAACAATTAAAGTAAAAAATACGAAATTTTCAGAATAGATTCTTTATTTAGTAATTAATACGCTAACTACGCGCTTTTATAATATTACGCCATCTTTTAGGCATTAAGTTAAGATTGTCGTTAGCTTTCCTTTAATTTAATAAATTTTATAATTCTAATACTAACTCTTTTAATTGGTTTTCCTTATTAAAAGTAAAGCTATAAATATAAAACTTAATACGTTTAATAGAGAACTTAATCCAGTTTATATTAGGTAAATTATAAACGTTACGGACGAATTTATATCCGTTTTTTTTTTCTATTAATAGGTAGGGTTATTTTTTATAAACCCGTAGCTTAAATTACTATTTTCCTATAAAATAAAGTCCTTATAGTTATAATATTCCTTAAAATACTTAAAAAAAGGCTCGAATATTTAAATATATACCCGTAAATTTATTTTTCCCGTAGTATTACCGGATATTATATAAAAAAATAACGGGCTTTTATAGTTTTAACCTATAATTCCGATAGCGTAAACTAATAGCGCCTTTTCGTATACTTTATAATTTTTAGCCTTTTATTGCCGCTATTTTTTTAATTTTTTTTAATAATTAACGTTTTATTAGGCGTTTTTTTTATTTAATTTATAAATTATACGGCCGCGTTATAATAGTTAATAGCTAAAATAAATCTTATTAATAGAATAATAATTATACCGTATAGCTTCGTTATTAAACCAACTACTTTTAATTTTATATTTAATACGTATAATTCTAATATTAATAGTTAATTTATTTAATTAAAGCTTTTCTGATTTAAAATATAGTATATATAGCTTTATAGATTTCTTAATAATATTTAGGGAAAGTTTTTTATCTATTTCCGTTTCGTTAACTACCTTATATTATTTATTACGGCGTATATTTTATAAATTTTAATAAAGATAATGCTTAACGATTTTTTTATTATTATTTATAAATTTCCTTTTTTTCCCGCGGTTTTTTTATATTTTAGGGTCGTTATAGATAGTTTTTAAATTAGGGTTTAAATAGTTTAAAATAGCTTAAACTTAAAGTTTATAAAGGATAGTTTTAGTGCGCCGGGGATTAAAAATTTCGTAACTTAACTTATTTAAAACGCCGCAAAATTTAAAAATCTCCTTATTAGTTATACCGAGGTTTTTTTTTTTTATTTATTTAAGTTATTTTACGGACTTTTACGCAAATAGGGGTATTATAATATAAAAAGTCCATTATTAAAGTTAACAGCATAACTATACCGCAAAATGATATAATTAGATCTAAAAAATTTAAATACAAATAAAATAACCACTTAAGAGTATATTCTGATTTTTTCAATTTTTTAGCTGCTGACGTTATAACGTAATCGCGGTATGTTAAAAATAAGCGAAATTACGGTGTTTTAGACCTTTCAGGGGTGTGTGGGTTTTTGTTGAGCTAACCTGCTCGGCCTTTGGCTTCAAAAGGCGAAGCCACATATACACGTGGCTAGTGCCACTGGGTTCCAGCTTAGCGAAGCATAGCCACCGCCACGTTGGGTATGTCCACGGAACACGTCACGAATGAGGTTAATTCATTTTAGGAGCGCATAGACATTTCATTCATCAAGTTGCAGATGCCGGAAGATCTGGAGTGCTCGGGGTACTCGATATGGGGCACTGACAATTCATCATTATTCGCTTGAGTTATTACTGCCGACTAATGTACAGATCCGTACATATGCTAGCTCAGAAATCGGTATCATGCTCATCAGACCAGTTCTGCCAGTGAGAACTTACCAAAGCTCCCCTCTACTTGTCTGTATCCGTAGGTAATTGTTATAAAGAGGGCCCGAGATTCTAGGCTGATAATGTCTGAACCTTGATTTATCCATTCCAAGTCCTTTTTTTTCAAGTCGAGGGGTTTTCTTGGGCCAGTCATTAGTAAGACAACAATATTCTCGGGAATAAGCGCCAATGCGAGTTGGTGAAAGACTACTTCAGTGGACGTAGGCATACCGGGTGGTTATTATTGCCTTTGACTCATGATAGACAACATTTGTCTATGGCCCGTCGACGAGTCCCTCTCGTCCTAAACTAATCAATATATTGACCGTGATAACAGATGCTAAGCCTTTCCAGAGCATCACGTAGCCTCATCATCACTACAACTAAGTTCAGCCATGGTCTATCTTGTAATTTCCATCCCTCCTGATGAGCTCCATGGTCTGACATTTCTCAACACACGGGGTAAATCCGGTTCCCCGCCTTGAGTATGCCCCCGACAAGCTGCGTCCATGACTCGACTCAGACTGAATTCGCGAGGCTCGTATGTAAAGGTCTGAGATCATTACCCCATCTCCCACGGATCGAGTCTCCGAAGACGGGACCGTACGACCGGTGCACGAAAACGATCGCGGCACGCGGAATCAGTCGCCAGCCATCCCGAAGGGTTTCAATTCGATCGACTCGGACCACGTCGCGAAACCCTCAAACCTCTTCCCGCGCCCTCTCGACTCTCCTGACCGCGCGCTCGGCTCTCTCCACGCGACCCTCAACGCCAGCCACGAAGTTCGAATACCCCATGACGTCGCGCTCGTACCACTGCCGCACCACGGCCTCGCTGCGCGCGCGCAGTTCGGCAATCTCGGCCGCCTGGGCTAGCTGGGTTGCCTCGATGCCCTTCATTCTCGGCAGCAAGGCGACGAGGTTCGCCGTCTGCTCCGGGTCGGGGACGGGCGTGTCGGAGATAGCAGTGAGCGCGGATGCAGTGGCCGGGTATGAGGAGGCGGCGGCGAGAACGATTGCTTTTAGAGCGTCTGGCGGTAGCTCGGACGGAGGCTCGGCAGGGGGTGGTGGCCGGAAGAGCGTGGGTTGGGACTTGTCTGATCGATATTAGTCGGGGTTCCGGCTGGGTAAACAATGTATAAAACGTAGACGGGCGTCCGGATACGTATTGGAGTGAAACGTACATATTCTTAGAAGCTCGGCATAGACGCGCACGCGTTGTAAAAGTATGCTGTACCGATGCTCGAGCTCGTGCATGCTCCTTATTGCGGATGCTTTGGGTTGTTGGACGGAATGGCCGTACAGTAGTTGTTCGATACGCAGGAGTCGGGCTTCGAGAAGCGATATGGTGGACAAGGTCGTGTTATCCAGGGTGGATTCCATCGTGTCCATCTTGTATTCCCATGTAACCTCTTCGGGAGGTGTCGCGATGCTTAGTGGAAGGGCGCTAGGTGTAAGATAGCTCGCCGGTAGATTCAATTACTTAAGTAGATAGTCAAGTTCGAATTGACTACCTAGATACCCAATGTCTCTGCCCAGGTTTCCCGTTGCAATTAAGTTAAGGTAAGGAAGAGGGAGGTCGAAAGTCTGCTGTGGTATGAATGATAAAGCTGACCTGAAGTTCCCCAGCTTTTGGAAGCTTTCAGGGGCCGGTTACTTGGCCCACTACTAGGTTGAGCTACCCGACTAGCAGGGGTAGGATCTCAATATGATTGGCTGACAGAGGTGACCTACTAGCTGCCATCTTGGCGCTAATCTTTCGGGTTGGACTTACTCAGTGGGCGGCGTGTCAGCTGAACGCAACCCTTCCGTCAACCAACGTCAGAACCTTGATTCAATCAACTTTCCATCTCAACTTTATCATAAGCCCAGCAGTTATTCCTCCGTCGCGCTACTACGATCCGGTTGATGCCGTCGGTTCTAGCCGAACCGCTGTCAAATGAAACCCAATTAGTAGAAGTTAGAAGAATCGAAGCGGTCAAACGAGGTGGACACGTGCGCAAGGCAGCGAAGCCGGCAGTGGTCGTTTAAGATTCTAGGTTGTCGGGCAAGATCGAGAAATCAAGGCTAAGACAGCACATCTTGAATTCGTCTGTCTGATATTGCGTGGACGAAAGTTGTCAAAAGGGCAGAGCTCCCTAGGCTATGCCTAATTACTTGACCGTTTCTGCAGAGAGCTCCGCCTCCGCTGGCGAAATGTCAAGGTGCGTCGTCTCAATCCTTGGTCGGCAAGAAATACTAGATTCTAATTTCAATGTCCTACTGTAGGAATAGACGGTCTCGTGGCCGCCAGAAGGATGGCCCAGGGGGAGGTCATGCCACGATGGTTAGTAGTGTCATCAACCTACTCAATACTAGTATGCTGCCCTCCATCAATAGACTAGGAGTAGATGTTTCCCCCAGGTTAACACCCACCACTTTCTAGTCATTGGCGCTGGCACATTAGCGATGCCATCGGCTGTTTCGCACTTTGGCATGGTCATCGGAATCATCGTAATTCTCTGGTCGGGCTTCACCTCCGCCTTCGGCCTTTATCTTCAGTCCCGATGCGCACGATATATCGATCGCGGCTCTTCGTCCTTCTTCGCCCTCTCGCAAATGACGTATCCGAACGCTGCTGTTATATTCGATGCTGCCATAGCTATCAAGTGTTTTGGAGTCGCCGTGTCATATATGATAATTATTGGAGATTTAATGCCGGGTGTGGTGGAAGGCTTTGACGCCAGGGCTGTCGATATATCTTTTCTGATGGACCGAAACTTTTGGATCACCGTGTTTATGCTCGTCATCATTCCCTTGAGCTTCCTCAGGCGATTAGATTCCTTAAAGTACACGAGCATTGTGGCCCTCGTTGCTATTGGGTATCTGATCGTGCTCGTCGTCTACCACTTTGCAGCAGATACCCTTGCACCAAGAGACAAGGTCCGTCTGGTCACTTGGGCCGGGCCGGTGGAAGCACTGGCTAGCCTACCCGTAGTGATCTTCGCATATACCTGTCACCAGAACATGTTTTCAATTCTCAACGAGATCCAAAACAATTCCCCTGGGAGGTAATTCTCTTCTCTGTATTCACGCCATGCTCCTTTACTAACTGGGAATAGTGTCATGGGAGTCATAGGTTCCAGCATAGGTTCTGCTGCTGGCATCTATGTGTTGGTCGCTATCACCGGCTACTTGACTTTTGGTGACGATGTCACGGGCAACATCGTATCTATGTGTAAATCTTTATATCCGTATCCTCATATGAGAAACGGCTGACATTTCTGCTTCAGATACCCCATCCATTGCCTCGACAATCGCAAAAGCCGCCATTGTTGTGCTTGTTACCTTCTCTATCCCATTACAGGTGCATCCATGTCGAGCATCCGTAGACGCAGTGCTTAAATGGCGGCCAAAAGATGTAACCCGCCCGCAAAGAACGAGTTCTCCAGGCAGGCGTCCTCTTCTCCAAGGTGCTCAAGCGCGGTCCGATCATGGACCAGGCGCGCCACTTTCGGAAATGCGATTTGCACTTCTAACCACCGTCATTCTAGTGCTAGGCTACGTCGTGGCTCTAACCGTTGTGTCTCTAGAACGAGTACTAGCTTACGTAGGCTCTACGGGGAGCACCAGCATCAGCTTCATCCTTCCGGGCCTGTTCTACTACAAGATAGCCGACCCGGATTCCATTCATCAACAACGTCTGTCCAAGGAGGACGACGACATGTCATCATCTGACTCTGATGCTGAAGACGGAGACGAGGGGCTTCTTGGAGCAAGTGTTGGCAGCATCCAGAGTGCCAGGAGCGGCTCGAGCGCTAGGGCGATAGGCACGAATTCCCCGTGGCGATGGCGGAGGAAGTGGAGGTGGGACATGGAACATATCAGCGCTCCGCTTCTAAGGCGAGCAGCGCTGGCTTTGGCTATATACGGCATGTGCGTGATGGCAGTTTGCCTGGCGATGAACATGGTTGGCACCGTGGCGCACTGAGCGATTTTCTTTCACCGGCCGTGAGTCCGCGGTCCGGGGAAACAAGAGTTTTGAACCGAACCCAGCTAGACAGACGGTCGAACAATTTTGCTTATGATCATCTATTACGGCCATTCATTTGTTTCCTTTTGCATCGAATTGGAGTTCAGGGAGCGGTGTCCGGGAGCGGCTTTTCTTTTGTTTTGTTTGGATATACACCACTAGCATAGCTTGGTTTTTTCATTAGATCATATATATTTATTTATATATATATATATATATATATATATATATATATATATAACAGCGGGTACATAGCTAGCGCGATGCTCCGATACACTCTCAGTCTACCCCATTATCAATAGATGCATTCCTATAACCAAGAACCAAACCAAAGACCAACTAGCGTATCCCCGTCATCCCCTTATCGATTTGTCTCAGCAACTCGACGAAATCCTTGAAGCAAGCGCATGTTGAGTAAGAGCCGAGGCGTCCCGAAGCGCCGCGTGTGCGGGTCCGTGAACGCGATGGCTAGATGTTCTTGCTCAGGGGGCTAAAGGAGATGGTGTGCTGTATTCTACGTAGTAGAGAGGTATGCTGGTGCCTAGGTAGGTGATTGGGGTATCGACGCTGGAGAATTTTAGATGTGAGGTTTTTGAGCGCAGTTGTGAAGGGGCCTGTTTGGTAGGATTGGGTGTTTGTGTGTGTGTGATTGTCATATAAGTGCTGCCGTGGGTGCTGGATTAGTTGAATTGAGATAAGAGTGTTTTTTTTTTTTTTTTGTAGTTACTACGAAGTATAAAGTTCTGTTTTAAGGGCACGTTCTTGGAAGAATTATTCCCCCTATCCTCCAGGACAGCCATGGGGTTAAGTTTGACACTTATTGTACTCTTAGGTGTTGTCGAAATAGCCTCATGCCTCCTTATTGATATTCCCGGGTAGATGCCCCGAGTTGATGGGACGGATAACTTTATTACTGTAGGTTCCATTTTAGCGGGGTTGATTAGCAACCGTCTGCGGCGGGATGTTGCCCCACCATGGATTCAAAAAAGTTGGACTGATTATCAAGCAGCGCCTTGTAGTCTTCGACAAACATCCAAACCTCGGACAAATATTTACCAAACCCTACGTATTATAAATATAATCTGTCTCAGTTGTTTGTCAAACTTAAACTTCCTACCATACAGCCGTCCACTCAACTTTCTGAAAACCACCTGACTACTTAATTCACCACCAGCGACAGCCCAAGATGCCATCCCCTCATGAAGACGAGCTAGACGACGCGCCTGAGATGCTCGACGCCGAAGATGCGCTCGAGGAAGTCGCCGACGCTGAGGACGACATAGCAATGGACTCAGATGACGACGAGGAGCCTATAGAGATCAATCTACACAACGACAGCATAGCCTACTTCGACGCGCACAAGGACTCCGTCTTCGCAATCGCACAACACCCCACACAACCCTCACTGATCGCGACGGGCGGTAGCGAGGGCGAAGGCGACGACGCGCCCGGCCGGGGCTACGTCTTCGACACGAGTCCCGTGGTCGGCCGGCCCGTGCTCCCGCCCAGCTACAACGCCGACCCGGGCGCGGCGCAGAGCCAGAAGAGCACCGAGCTCCGGCCGCTGTTCACCATCGAGGGCCACAGCGACTCGATCAACGCGCTCGCCTTCACGCTGCCGCACGGCGAGTTCCTCGTCTCCGGCGGCTTGGACGGGCGCCTGCGGACGTACCAGCTGTCGTTCGACGCCCGCAACAAGCCCTCCTTCGCCTTCCTCGCCGAGTCCCAGGAGGTCCCCGAGATCAACTGGCTCGCCCCCTGCCCCTCGCCCACCTACCCCAACACGGTCGCCCTCGGCGCCTCCGACGGCTCCGTCTGGGTGTACACGATCGACGCCGCCGACCCCGCGAACCCGCTGCAGATCGTCCAGAGCTACTTCCTGCACGGCGAGGCGTGCACGGCCGGCGCCTGGTCGCCCGACGGCGCGCTGCTGGCCACGGTGTCGGAGGACAGCTCGCTGTACGTGTGGGACGTGTGGGGCGAGGGCGCAGCCAAGGGCGTGGCGAACGAGAGCGGACAGACGGTGGTGTCGCTGACGCGCGCGGACCAGCGGTTCGAGGTCGACGGCGGCCTGTACTCGGTGGCGATCGACCCGAAGTCGTCGTACGTGGCGGTGGGCGGCGCGGGCGGCGCGGTCAAGATCGTGGGGCTGCCGCGGCTGAACGGCGCCGACGCGCACGCGGTGTCGAGCAAGCAGAGCAAGGCGAAGGCGAAAGGCGCCGAGGCCGGCGGCACCCAGGGCGGCGCCATCCTGGCCGACCTCCACACGCAGTCGGACGGGATCGAGACGCTGGGCTTCGCGCCGCCGCCGCAGACCCTGCTGGCGGCCGGCAGCGTCGACGGCAGCATCGCCGTCTACGACACGGCGCGGCGCTTCGCCCTGCGCCGCCACATCAAGCACGCCCACGACGAGTTCAGCGTTGTCAAGGTCGAGTTCGTCCGCGGCCTCGGCGACGGCTGGCTGCTCACTAGCTGCGGTATGGACGGCGTCGTGCGTCGGTGGGACGTCCGGGGCGCTGCCGCCGCCGGCTCCAGCGCGGAAACCAGCCCGGCTAAGGAATGGCGCGGGCATCGAGGAGACGGCGAGGGCGGGGGCGTGCTGGGTTTCGTCCAGGGCGCCACGGGCGAGCGGATCGTGACGGCCGGGGACGACGGGGTCGTCTTGGTGTTTGAGGCTTGAAGCAGGTTTTTCGCATATGTGATCGCGAAGCGATTACTGACTCACTCGGGGCTGTTAGCAGTAGTATCTACCAACACAAGAAGAGCTACCTGATCCGAAACTAGCGGTTACTCATGCCGATCTGTAGTAGTTCCCAACAGGTTAAATGCGTCCATGATTATGAGATCACGAAACCGGTTTTGTTTCCGTGTCATGGCTGTTGAGATGGGCATTGCCTACGGGATAGTTCGCTCGAGACCGTGTGTTCTCGAGCTTTTTGGTAGAATATATGACTGTTCTCATGTTTACGATGTGTCGTTTCGTAATCAGCTTAGTTCAGAGAATCTTCTTTTGTTTCAATTAGGTATCCAATACCCTCGACTCAAATTCGAAGATGCTACTCATAAAGGATACCAACTGGTGAATCATGCGTCTCCATACCTGTCGACGACACATTGCGCTCGTTCATTATATAGAGCTAAAGATACACTTAGATGCCACAATATAGGTACTAGCCGGTAAAGCACATTGTAGTTCCGACTTATTATGAAGGGGAATTCCCTGGCCTGTTCCATACGCTGCTGAGAAACTGTAGGTATTGTCAAATGTCTATACTACCTACTTAAGCTTAAGTATACTTGTAGATAGAATTCAAACTCTACACTCCCTACAAGTCTCAACCTAATCCTGCGTTCAGTAAGCTTTCCCTATCTCAGTATCGTTAGGGTAACAGCTAGTGCCGTCTAGTTCCACCGGACACCCGGTGTCGGCCAACTCGACGGGGCCGGCATCATCTAACTCACAATCTCGCTCTGGCGATGATGAACGAGTGACATTTCCCGACCAATAGTTAGTAGGAGAAAAGTTATTGCCTCCTTCCCTCGTCACAACGGGTTGAAGAAGACTGAGCCACTGCCGGTATACTGCAGACTCCTCCGATCTCGCATTGTAGGGCCGAAGGGAGGCTTTCGAGTACCCAGAAGGTAAGAAAGTCGCAGCCATTGACTCGGAACCGCCATGTTGCGACTTCAGATTTTCCGGCAAAAGTGGTTCGAGACTAGACGGCTCTATGTGACTTTCTGCCTCTGGCTTCTGTGATCGAAGAGGCCACTGCAGGGCCTTGAAGGCCTCGCGAATAGTGCTTCTCCGCGCTCTTTGGTGCCCTGCATTTTCTGGCACCTCCGCAGAATACGGCATCCACTCCTGGGAGCCTGGCTGTAGTTTCTGGTTAAGCTCTGCCATGCGCATAAAGTCATTACCAATAGTTCGTGCTGGATCGCTGGCATAATTGCGCAGGTTGAAGAAATTAGGCGTCCCTCGAACGTCTGGTGGCTGCCATTTGTCATTGAATTTCTTGAGGCGTCGAGACCCATGGGTATAACGGCATGAGGTTGAATGCAATATGGAACTGGGGATCGAAAGACCAGGCGCTGAATTTTCATCGCCCTGAATAAGTACTCGTGGAAAGCCACTGATGGGATGCATGGCCACCTGTCCGAAGTACAAGTGGATCTGGGTTGGTAAATGCCTGTTTTTCATGGAGAATCTTACCTGACGAAGGTTAAACACCTCGTCTCTCATCATCACATTCGCAACCTCAGGCGTTAAATGGACTGTTTCTAGAAGTGTGGTGTCCCCATCTTCGAAGATGACGAATCTCAGGCTTTCGACTCCCATTGTCCGTTCCTTTATATGTTGGCCGAATAGACATATCTCCCTCGACGGTTGCAAAAGGCGACATTGGATCCTTCCTAGAGAGTGCGGGACTTAGAGAAACATACCCCTGATTAACCACTCGTAGACTTACCCTGAATTTTGGTCGTACCATCCGGCTCTGGTTCAGAGACAGAAATGAGTTCGAAGTAGAACGTAGATGCAATAAGTTGCCTTGCCACTTCTTTTATCTGGGGGTCTCTTCTCAGTGACTCTTGGACCTTCACACGCAAGCTATCCATCTTCTCTTTTTCATCCAAAGCTGGCACTTCATTTATAATTGGGTTGATGCGAAGGAATCTCGAGGTGGAGAATGATCTTGGCAGGGTGGTTGTGACACCTGCAAAATAGTCTTCCCATGCCCTTTCGCAGTCTAGTGTTTGCTTCAGGTTGCTTCGCATTATACTATAGAGCTGTCGTCCATGGGAGAAGATGCCTTTTGGAGCAGCAGCCATATGTTCAGACTCGGATCTAGATAAAGTTGGAGATGATCCTGTGCCGATTGAGAGCAAAAGATCGGGGGCATGATGGTCAGGCCAGAGCATCTTTCTCTCAGAGTCCGCTATGCGAACTGGGTTGTTGTGGAGGACTGCGCCGTCGATGTACGTCTTCTGTGATGCCTCGTGATGGAAAGACTTGAAATACCTCGGTGCTGCGGTTGTAGCTCGGGCTCTATATTTCAAAGGTGATTAGCACATACATCATCCATCTGTATGACGCTTTCAGGATACGGTGTGAAACATACGCCTCCCAAACCTTCAATTCAGCGGAGACCACCTCCGGCCGCTGGAAGTGATAGTGATCTGTCGTCTGGTTCAGCATATATTCGCACAGGAGCCCTCCGTATACCACGCTCATAATGACTCACTTGGCGTATGGTTCCCTCGATTTCGGTTATAGTTAGTGATGACATAGGTCTTGTTACCAGCAAGTGAAGTTGCTGTGACAGCGACCTTCACAGGTGACCCACTAGACCAATCTGAACGCCGACCTCCAAATAGGTAATTTGTATCCGTGAATGCCGACTTGAATGCCTTCTCTAGAGTTGAAGTTTGGTATTTTGAATGATGATAGTTGTCAACAAAAGACCCAATGAGAGGCAGCGAACTTCCTACGCGACGGGTGAACGCCTCGTGGCAAAGGGTCTCAAAGTGGTTAATACATTCATCAACTGTCCAACTCATGGATGCAAGCCCTAATGCTACTAGGCCGCCGGTACTGTATCTGTCAGCTGAATTCGCGAGTAAGGAGAGGAAGGCGAGCGGCTAACCTTGTCCCGACGATGAGGTCCGTGAAACATTGGATGGGCACATCGCCCAATGCCATTTCGATTTGTCTTAGAACCTCAAGTTCGACAATTCCGCGGATTCCGCCACTATAATATTCTTAGCGCTTGTATAAGAGGTTGTCAACCTTCGATCTTACCCGTCGAGTGACATGACACGAATACCAGCCGCTTTGGGCTTCATATGAATTACCCAGGAAGAGAATCTTCCAAGCACGACATCATCGATTGGACATGTATGCATGTCGATCCCATTTATGCTTCTGGTGTTACCGTATGTATTGACACAGGCAGTACACAAGACATGGCCGCACGGTAGAAAATGTTCTGCTTGACCGAATAAGCAGCAGAAACACGTCGTGTGACTGACTAAGTAATTGTCCGACTTAGACGCCGTATCGCTGTGTTTAATATGAGAATAAAGATGGCCAAGGACCATGTTCTTGTGGATGTAGGCGGCAATTTGCTCCTCGGATTCGCTGTTCTCTTGGACACGCGTTGTAAGTTCTTTGAGGAGCTCCACCAGACAACAGTATACCCAATCACGAAATATGGTCCTGTAGCCACCGAACGAGAACCTGGACAGCCAGTCCCCGGCGGCAAAGACCTTGCCATCCGCAGTCTGGTGGCCCTTGGACGTGTGACCAGACCGCACATTAACGCAGCGGATCCCCGTTTTAGGATTCACGAACTCACAGGGCCAATGTTGATCGCAGAAATTCTCAAGTGCGTCGTCCAAATGATTGATATATTTTGGAAATATTTGAGAGGCCGAACCTTGGTTAATCATTAATTTAAGTCAACAATTCCCGGGTCGAGTTTATCACCTTTGTTCTTGTGTCTCGCCGAATCCAGCATGATACATGAGGCAACCATGTAGCTGAGTTCGGAGAAGATTCCTCTGGCATCTATATTCCGCTGCGTCCTCAGTGTATTCATCATTTCCAAAGCAAGCTTCAGAATATTACCGCCGAAATCTGGGGGAATTGGCGAGTTTCGGAACGACGCCTGCACAAAGTCGAAGGGTGACTCAAGCGTACTTGAGTAATGGTTGAAGGCTTCTTGTAGGTAGGCATGCAAGTCCTCCACGTCAAGGAGCATTCTAGCCTGGTATCTCGCGGATCGAGCCGCTATGCTTGCTGTCAAAGTACCGTCGTACAATTTGCTGATCTGCTCCTCCATCAAGTTTGGGCGACCTTCGGCAGGTAAGCGAATAATCTATAGATTCAGTCAACTGTTAAATCACTGTATCATGTTTCAATAAATGTACCTGGATAGAGCTATAGTAACAGAGAACCAAGTCAACTAAGGTGTCTATAACTTTACCCCTTTCTCTCCAAAACTGGGCCCACTTCTTGAATGTCTCATTCCGGTTAACGGTGTGTGCAAGATCATTGAGAATAGTTTCGGTGTTGTGGTGAACATCCCATGAACGATTATCGAGGTCGTGCTCAGATGCGTTCAGGGCTATGATTGCATGGGGCAGGACCGGCTGGTTTGACGAGGTTTCTATAGCTGCTGCGGCCCATTTAACAAGCCTCTCAAAGACATGCTCAATAACCCTGTCGAAGTGATTTAGCGATAAGATACTGCTATAGATCCGTGTTCTTGGGTGAGTGGCAAGATATAGTACGACTGACCTTGGATTACGAAGAACGAAAACTATCACGTCCGAGAAAGTGTACAGCAGACGGGGATAAAGGTTAGTCACAGCGAACTCTCGACTCCTCGCCCTAGGCTCATTTGCCCACTGTAGCTCTCTTTCGGATATTATTTTCGCTTTCGACAAATTAGCCTCGATATTACCAACTCTACTATGGTCTAGCCGGCGCTTTCTCTTGAACTTGGCACCTAGAGGCTCGCGTTCACCACCCTCTAAGCCCTCGCAATCAGCATATAGCAGTGGACCTCTCGAATCCGCCGTCTTCGGGTCAAGGTACAGATGAACGTCTTCGGATGTTGGTAGATGTGCCCCTCGAGGGCCCACTACAGGTGTCGAGTATATTTCTCTGCCGTTAATCGCGAAGTCTATGAGCAACTTAACCAGGGTACTCTTGCCAGCTCCTGTTTGCCCGACAAAGGAGACAAGGCTTGGCGTTCGCCTGTCTCGGTCAACCTCTTCCCACAGACTAGGGTTATTCCTCACGGGGTCAGTAGCTGCCATAAGCTCAGTAAAGCGTCCGTAGTCCTGAAACATAGGGGGTGAAAGATCATCCGGGCGATCGACTCCTGTTTAGTAGTTAGCCATGCAATTCTTGATTCCCAATTGGGCGTTGTACCAAACCAAGCCGTAGGTGCATCGTCTCTATAAAGTTGTTCCCTGGCACAATCATCTACCGGCGGCGACAAGACGGCGGAGACCTTAGCAGCGATATCTGCATTCGTTTTTTCGTGAGGAATCCCCTGGAGGGACTTCTTATGAACAACTTGCACATCCCAGCATTGCTCGCAGTAAGCGATAGTGCAGACATTACAGAACCAAATATCCCTTTTTGTCTCTTCGCAAACCTCACATGGCTTTGACGTATAGAGCTCATCTTGGGATGCCGGCCCTGCATTAGATGAACCAGTCACAGAGCGAATGGTCGAGCTCAAGGCCTGTGTAGGTGTGGGTGGATGGGTAATCGATGTTGTCGAGGCTGGTAAAACCCTGTGAATAACCTAGGTTAGAAACAAGCTTGAAATAAGGGGTATAACACTAACACTGGTGCGGTAACAGATCGAAAGGGGCTTGCACCAAATTCTTCACGTGTCATCATGTAGCACTGGGGGTTCTCATCCAGTGTGAATCCATGTACACTAGATCTTCATCAGCAAATAGCATATAGACCATAAGAACGATAAGTAGTACGCTGAATCACTTCTGTTTGTTCTTTGCTGAAAATCCTCACTAGATATGGGCGAGCCTGGTCTAGATTGGGCATCCCAGGATTCTTGGGCGTCTTCGAAGACATCGTCGGAATCCTCTTCTGAAGTGTGCGACTGAAGAGTCGGTTGATAAATCACATGGTTTATTTCCATCCTTTCATTGGGAAGCTGGTGTATTGCTAGGTAAACAAGATGGAGAGATGGTTTAGATGTGGCATTTCACCATCGCGCTTAGAGAAACACATTGAAAGAAACGGTCTCAATCCTAATCATTTTAAGGAAGTGAGGCTAGCGATGTAATTTGTGTAATGTTAAAGCCCAGAAATGCAGGAAAGAGATGCAAGCTTATATTCGAACTTGACCATTAATATATTACATTATCTGTATAGGGGAAATATGTTGGCTGCCTCAGAGCCTCGCACACATCTCAATCTATTCCGTCCGATACAACCGCCCATGCGGCCAGAGGTTCACGCATAAACGACTATTAGGTATAGTGATTGGTCGAGAGTGTTACTTGCTGGGAACCAACAGATATTAGCCGCATGCATAGCCTCGTTGGGGGTCGTGTGAGATCCATAATATTGGGGTGCCTCATATTTTCCCCTCCATACCGACCTAGACACCTATGATATACCGCGTTATGGACAAGTATGCCAGCTGCACGTCCATTCGGTGTCTGAGTTAAATGACAAACATACTGACATGCCTGTGTGACAGTCCCACTCGTCTTGGCCCCTTAGATTACTTAGTATCTGGTGATAGAATCGTCTTAAAGTGAATTATAAGTTGATAATATAGGATTCTGTCGTCAGATGGTCTGCGTAAATAATGTCACCAATAGTGTCGTCACCTTTACAAGGCTAGTAACTATTACGCTATAGAAATTTAATAACTCGGAATAGAAGGCGACGGAAAGATTCTTCACCTAACATCTAGAACTTGCGTGTGAATTTGCAGAACAAGGGGATTAGATGGGGGTGAAAAGAGGTTCCATTAAGGATGGAGATCTCTGCCTAAGATCACCAGCACTCCAAAGCCATTAAGGCACAGATCTTGGTAACCCTCCAAACACATCACTCCCCAAACCTTCTAGACTTAGATTTCACTACATACCTAGGTGTAACACAGCCTGGAGCACTGCGTACCTGACTCAGGCGTGTTAAATTTACATTTGCGTCCACCCATTCGGTACCTCGTCTTATATAAACAACCCGCTCAACTAGAACTACATTCGCCGAGCCTTGTTCATCGCATCACTGTTATGCTTCCGAATGTGTCTTAACAGTTCTCGCTTGGAAGGGTGGTGACTGCATCCAGGCCAATGGCATATGAGCTTGCCCTCTTCATCTTCCTCCTGAGAGGCCATCAGTTGATGATCTTGCAGGTGACGGCAAAGCTCCCTGTGGCTACTGAGCTTTTGCCTGCAGTCCCCCCAGTAGCAGCGCGTTCCCGTGTGCACTCCTTTGGTATGTCTTATTAATGAACTTCTTGACTTGAATTCTCCCCCGCATGAAGTGCAGACAACCTTCTCATCAGACTGTTGGCTCTTTCGGGTTTGAGGAACTGGAGGGGTTCGCGACGTCTGCAATGCTTGGGGATGCGGATGGGGATTGATCACCGGCATAGCACGGGACTGTGGCTGGGAAGGTAATGGTATACGGCCATTTAGTCGAGCCTTCTCTTCCTAGGATAGGCCGCTTGTGGCTTTACCAATGGGCGCACTGGCTACAGTTTCTTCTGATAGAAAGTTAGTAAGGATGTTCATTGAAAAGTTCGGTCCTGGAAGAAACAAATCGAAGACAGTGGCGGCGTGGGATGGTATAACGCACCAGAATGTGTGCCGTTGAGAGCCACGACAGCAGCGTTGAGAGCCACGATAGCAGCGTTGAGAGCCACGACAGCAGCGTTATCGTTCTGGACTCGGACAGCTGTAGGCAATCTGTTGTTAGTATTGGTTTCCCAGTAGAGAGTGAAGGCACCTACGTGAAGGCATTTTCTTAGACGCGGGGATGGTTCCTCGTGACTATGAAGGGAAACGCGGTCGGGATGTTGCACTCTTTTGTAGGTACAATTTCTTTGTGCAGTTCTCGGAAGAATTTGCTGCCCATCAAGTGCTAAACCTTGTTGCGAAAATTGGACGTAAAGTGAATTATATGATGAAGTGGAAGAAAAAGGAAATAATAACTGAGAAAATTGCCTAGGTCTCTAACACATAATAGGGTTGCCACAGGAAACTACCTGGGTACTTGTGGAAGATTTTCTATTGTAGACCTGCTTTACTAATATGTTCCTTTGTCACGTTATTTATATCTGAGTTACCCCGGTGAATGGTAATATTTGATAACTTAACCCTATTGTGCCTCAGCCATAACAGGAGCACGCAGGTACCTCACTCTTACACTCACCAGACACTATAACCCTTATAAACTCGGGCATAGCGGAAAAGCTTTCATTGTCTATTTTCTTTACCTGTACAAGAGTGCGGCATGGCCTCGAAAAAGCAGCACTGGTGTCGATACCACGCCAATTATGAGGTTTATATAGAAAGCCTCGAAGAACCGTTAGTTCATTGTCCTAAGTTCTCAATCTTTTATAAACCTACCCAACGCCAGCCCGCCGACCTGTTCGCAAGGGCTTCGCCAATAAGGGGCCCAATAAACATTCCTGCTCCCTAGGACAGCCCGATGCAACCGATATATACGGGTACCTTACGAGGCTCCGAAAACACCGAAAATAGTGTTATGGCCCCAATATACATTCCGTTTCCCTGTGAAACAATCAATGTTCTGTCATGTGTATCGGCGCCTTTGTAGGCCTAGATGGCCTGTTGAGGAGCCTTGATGGAGCATGAAAATGTTCCAAATAGGTACTTACACCCACGCCAGCAATGACCCGACCGACGATTAAAGCAGGCATGTTCGGAGCAGCGCCGCATAGAGCAGAAGCTGCGGCAAAGACAACCGTGAACTATAGAGATGCGTGGTGCAGTTGTTACTCTAAGTGCGATGGCCTCCGGAGTCCGGAAGACCCGGCACGACTTACCACAATGTATAACCATTTTGCGTCCAAGGTAGTATATAGTCCTGTGAGAGGAAGCGCCGTAGCCGTACCGCCAAGAATGAATCTTGTGACTATGTACCAGGAGTTCCAAATCTAGTGAGTGATGGATACCGTCAACATATTTGAGTCACACCTTCCACACACTGTATGCGGGATTCTCATTGTGAAATACTTTTTGCCCGGGCAACCGTTATACAATGGGTTAGAAAACGAGGTGGGAGGTGTGGTGTGTTTATATTTAACTATATCGCAAGCAGATGGTTCATTTCGCATTTAGATACAAACATGTACACCTGGGCTTGCTATTGCACGGCAAAGGTCACGGCTGTCAGGCATATGGATTTGCCCAGAGGCACGATGGGGCTTAGTTGGCTACCTGTTATAATACCGTGGGAGATGGACAACCTGTATTAGGTATGGGCTATCTATCTATTTATGTATGCCCATAGTATCACATATACAGATGGCCGTAATCTTCAGGCCAA
Source organism: Xylariaceae sp. FL0662B (assembly GCA_022376535.1). NCBI lineage: Eukaryota > Fungi > Ascomycota > Sordariomycetes > Xylariales > Xylariaceae > Xylariaceae sp. FL0662B. Next base: position 87,202 of record JAJJKD010000130.1, read on the forward strand.
ATGCCTCAGTTCCCACCTGAGGTCACCCGGAGTTTCGGTTCCGAATTAAACAATTTCTTGAGAAATACCGGCGTCTTTCTACGATCAAGTCCCACGCTCATTAGACTTACAGGAGGTCTTAAGGGAAAAGTTGGTTACCATCGAGGACGCAGGTCTAGCCTTCGGACATTCAATATGTTGTACAGAGATTGGGATAGTATACGCCTGTAAGTCCTAGTGTTACAGTCTCATCGAGTCTGGTTGTCACACCATATTCTCGGCATTGCGCACAAATACCTATCTCCTCCTAAACACTAAACCCCTAGTGATTGCGCGAGTGGGACTAATTGAGGGTTGAGTATAGGTGCCCAGTTAATGAATCCAACCACTCTCGAGTTCGTATACACGGAGGTTTCCGCGAGCAGCTAAGCTTCCAGCCCTGCAACAGCCGCAAAGCTTAGGATGTCAAACGAGAAAGAATCGGGCCCTGTACGCTGGGCAGCCAGGAACTATGGCATGTAAGGTACATGTCGTCGTTGGTGTACCTGTCAGTCCACAGAGGCACATATCAAAGGGTACTGCCATACAGGTACCAGGCAAAAGAACATCCCTGAGACCCAACCATGCCCAAGTAGCCCCAGCCACATACTACCCTCCCACGATCTTGCCCTGACAGTTCGACGTAAGACTGTTTCAACTAGGCATACTACGTAATTGGAGAGAAATAATCGGACTTCCCTGAACGTGTTTCCCCTTTTCATTACAATCCAATTCACGACTTCGTGGCAGATAGCGGACGACAGAAGATCAAAAAGGCTCGGAGCGTCATGACAACGCAGCCAGTAACGTAAAACACTGGGCGTTGACGTTCCCGCGGTGGCTTTCCTGGCAGCTGCTTTTGTCGTGAATGCATATAGAGGATGGTATAGACCTCGTGAACGGGGCAACATGAAGTCGTTGCCAGAAGAGACCCCAGAGTTATTGTACCTAGCGAGTATGCCTTTGCCACGCCGCCGAAAAAAAAATGGGGGAGGAGGGAGGGGGGGCACTCACCCGGCAGATCCCATCTAAGAAGGCATACAAATAGGATGGCGAACGATTCGCGTGCAATTGTGATAACTGCATAAGTCTTCTATATCCAATATGTGGAATTATCATCCGCAGATATGTATCTTTGCGCGTGGCAGACGTAGGAAGTATTGTCTGTCTGCTACGAAGTCCCAGAACGTGACATTAAAGTCATTTCTATTCTCTATCTCTTCTTTCTTTTCATCTTCGGCAACACCACACTTCCAGACCACTCAAGTTGCAATCGACGACATGAGGTAGCATTTAAGTATGAATATGCCAATCTAGTTACAGATCGGCCTAGACCGCCGCGAATGATACCTAGCAACAGGAAGTATCGCCCCGATGCAAAGCTATCACGCCAGATTTCAAGAGGTGTGCAACAAAGTCAATATAAGCAATAATTCGGTTAATACAAGTAATTACACATTCAGTTCAGGCGTTTCGCTCAGCCTCTACTGCATCATGCTTTGCATAACACCGAAGCGCGACTTTATGCTATTTACGTTCAACACACTTTGGGCACGGAGTGGAGCAATAATATGAGGAGGAAAACATCCCATCATTCTTGTTGGACCGAATGAGCAGGTTGTACTCATCCAGTCATATGAGAAGTTCTAATACATGTTGCCGCGCAATATGAGTAGCTCAAACCACCTCATTCTGACATCCTTAAGAAGGACAGTTCAGGAAAGCATTGCTGGGCGGTGGGCCGTGGCGGACGACACCACACTCCTTGGTCTGGACCTTGCCGTTCGTCCACGCGTACTCGAAGATGACGCGGTCCGGGATCGTCTGGACGGCTTCGCCGGTCTGCCAGACCGTCCCGTCCACCTTGATGGGGAACTCGGCCTTCTTCCTACCGCACTCGAAGGGGAACTGCTCGTTGTTGTTGAAGAAGTGCGGGTAGTCCTGGGCCCCGGGTTGCCAGCTCTCGCCCTTCGACTGGAGGATGTTGTGGGCGGCGAGCCTGGCGGCCGTGACTTGGCCGCTCGTGAAGGTGTGAGCCGGATAGTTGCGGTCCTGTCCGTTGTTGGTAGCCGGGCAGTTGTAGCTGGCACGCGGGAGCAGGTTCTTGGCGGAGGTGAGACCATCCCCCTCAGGGACGGGGTTGCCGCTGACGATAGGAGCCAGCATGAGGCCGAGGGAGAAGAGTGCGCGAGTGAGCTGCATATTGGCGTTACGATGATTCTGAATCGGAAATGATTAAGTACGTAAGAGTAAGTCGGGCGATGTGTATACGATGGTAGACGACCTAACTTGAAGATGCACATGTAGACTGATGAAAAGGAGACCTCTGGACCCTTTATATACTCTATCGTCGAGCTCATCGAGCTAGCAAAGTGAGCTCGATCGCCGAGCTCGGCCAGCCCACCACCACATGTTACTTACATATTAATCTATCGAATACTATGGCTTCGATGAAGCATATCGTATCTGAGATCGAACGTGTAGTTCTTCTCCGAGGAAGTCTGCGCATCAGAGCATACACCGGTCTACCGTACAGGCTACCACGGGGACGTATTGATGCTTCATTCTAGCAGCTGGCCATGCTATGGACAGCTGTGTATACCGCACATAGCCTCGGGGTCATTACTCTTTACATTCCCATCAATATGCCTTCGAGGCTACGATCGACAGTCGGTGTTTGCTCCGGGACGCAAGGCTGGCTAGCTGAAGCGGTGACTCGCTGACTTCGATACAACGGATATATTGACGGTGGCGTTTTAAGTGGTCGAGATCCCCGATTTATGTGACCTGTTACAAAAAACTCATCCAGTCGGCTATCCCGCTGACGACACGTTCAGCTTCCATCCTAACAGGGCTTGTTGCAGCATCTCACCGGCCAGCCGCTGCTAATATTTGTGAGGTCATTGTGTAATAGATGTTATAAACTAATATCCTGATTACATCCGATTGGCTCAATGGTTTATGACGCTGCTTACGCACATAACTCATTACTAAAGTCTGCATACAGATGCACGACAAAGGCTGAAAACACCGACTCGTAGGCTACTAGCCGGAAACTTAGAGTTTTCAGAATCATTCGCCTTCTACTTCCAAGCTTTACACAACGGCTATTGTAGCCTACCCCAGGAAATCAACTCTTTGGATTTTTCCTTAGACCAACACCTACTCCCCCGACACAACCCAGGCAGCATCCGGGCACTACTCCATCCGCTTTGTATTACTTCCATCATGGCTTCGGAGAACATCGAAGACTGGGCCGCTGCTCAGAAGAATCTTCCCCGGCCGCCGACGGACGAGGAACTGGCGGCTTTCAAGAAGTTCTTGGAAGCTCCGGTAGATGAAGTGTGGAAGCACGCACCGAGGATTGCCGCATTCTACATCAAGCCGTTCGCAGAGTCTCGCGTCGATATCTTCTGGTTCGTGCTCGGCGACGCGGTCAACAAGCTCACTTCCCAGAACGACAAGCTCGCCGAGCTCGTCCTCAAGCTCCAACGCCTGCCTGATGGCAGAGGTGTCCTAGGCCCCGAGCCTTGGTGGAGCGACTTGCCCTACTTCAACAATTTCTGGACGGAGTGGATGCAGTTCGCGTGTGAGTATCGCCCCGGAGGGCGGAGTTGCAAGTTCTAACGTGTGCTCTTTGCCCTAGTTGATGACTCTCGACAGCCGAGTGCAGACTTTCAGTCAAACTGCCAGGCCAACGTGAACCGGAACGCCTTCCTCGCCAAGCTGACGGCGCGAATGGGAAATGTGGTAGACCTCGACCAGCGCGAGCGCGGTGGCGAGACCCTCAAAGGAGCCTTAGAGAAGAACCCAGTCTCCCATGCATGCGTCCTCGCCGCCGAGCCCTGGATCACGTACTGCGCTGGCGGCATGTATGACAGATGCTTGCAGGGCGGAATGATGAGCTGGGAGTATCCGCACACCGGCACGGATTGGGGGGTTCAGAAGGGTTGGAGCAAGGCACGCTGGCAGTACTGGCGAAAGCGGTTTCAGGAGATATCCGAGATGCGTAACATGGACGAAACCGTTCGCAATAAGGCTAAGGAGTGTGTAACTAAGATGGAAGCGACAGAACAGGCTTAGACTTAGTCGCTGCAACAGATTGTAGGTCCAATAAAACACATGGCGGTGAGTTTCCTTAGACCTCCTCGCGGGAGGAACTTTCAATGCCCTCATGGGTGCGAGCTTGTTGTCTAGTTCTTAAGGTAGCAGGTAGCCCCGGGCACATAGGAAACACATACTCACAATGTGGAGAGTGCTACAGAATAGCCTGCCTCGCTGGCATGGAATCACGAGATTTAAGCCTACTACACGTTATTATGTTTGGTTTTACGTCCGAAGTACGTAGTATAGGTCATATCAAGGGGGCTACGATATCTACAAGTCTGGCCAATACGCCCCCAAAGAACTGTAGACTTCAATAGTGGCAGGCTGACTGGCCAGTTGGAAAACCGTCACTTCCTTAACTGCATTCTTACTTGGATACCGATGCCCTCTCTTCCGATGGCTTCTTTACAAGTTTACAGCAATAAGCCTCACGCAAATGCCCAACTTTTCTTTAGCCCACCTTGGTCATTTCTGTCGTACACAGTAAGGCTGCCACCTTCACTGACGATGTTAATCGAGATCTAGCAATACGCAGAAACCCTCATGGGGGCGTTTACTGGGATTCGGCGGTTCTGGTGCGTCTGAGAGGTAATGACAGGATAACAAGGGTGCTTTCCAATGGTCAGGATTCATCCTGCTTCATTAGTTTAGACATGACGGCATAGGCACATCGCTTGGTCACCTATTATTCCAACAAGAGAACCGTCAGCATCGCATGACACCCAACACAGCGTTGCATTGCCACTTACTTTATTCCTATAACTCTGACGCAGTGGCATCTTCTTCTATTGGTTCGGGGCCCCCAACATCGAACTGTTGGTGCTCCCAAGCAGCTGCCAAAACGTCGTTCACGCGGCCGTACTCGGTATTGTGCCACTTCCCCGTCGCGTGTTGTCTTAGGAACATGACGACCGTATTTTCATAACTGACAAACACCCCATAGGTGGCGTCAGTGTATTGCTTCGATTTTCCAATGACGACCGCGAAATAAGGCACGGTTTGTCCCCGGGCCTCGTTGGCGTTGAGAATACACCACTTCTGGCCTGACTGAGATTTTATGACCGCCTTTCCGGGTGCTACTCCTTCTGTAGGCTCTGACTGAGAGGCTTCTGCATGAAAAGGGGTCTATCAGCGCGACGGCGAGGGGAAAATGTGCGCAGGGAGCAGGCGACGACTTACCCTGGGTTATCCTTGCCACCGGCGCTGCCCTAGCCACGAACCTAAAGTACCCGTCCTCGTTCATACTCCCCCGCGGCGCGCCCTTGAGCCACCACCACAGGGATCCGGCGATATCCTCGGCCTTCTCCAGCCCCCTGGACGTCTTCACGTACGTGCGTCCGCCGCGGCTCGTCTCCGGCATGACGGGCAGGGTGCTCAGGCGGCGGTCCGGCTCCATGTCGAGGGAGATAGCGAGCCAGCGGGCGGGCTCGCCCTTCGCGAGCAGCGCGCGCGCGAGCGCGACCGTCGCGCGGTGGCGGTCCCCGGGCCCGAAGGCCGCCGGCTCCAGCGTCACGCCCACCAGCCCCATGATGCTGAAGATCATGTCGACGGGCCGCGAGCACGTGCGCAGGAAGGCCGACCGCCAGATCGCGTTGGCCCGCAGGGCCCGGTGGCGGTCGTTGAGGGCGCCGAGGAGCGCGTGCACGGGGGCGCGGGAGGTCGCGAATATGTTGATCGGCAGGATGTCCGACCCTCCGAAGTCCGGACGTGCGCCGTCCCTCGCCGTCGGTCGCATCCTCATGGCGGACAGGGAGCCCCGTAGCAGGCTCTTGAGGTCCACCATGCCCGATATTCCTGTCTCGATATCGACAACCATCACCGGAAAATGAGACTGTAGATGCACTGCTGCGCCCCATGGCCAAGACACGATGCACATGACCTTTGGCGGCGCGACCGCCTCCTGCAGCGTCCATGCGCGTTGAATCCACGGCGTCTCCTCCGACAGTCCGGCAAGTCTCCCCACACCTCCCGGGAGGACCAGACAGGCCGCGGATGACTGGTAGATCTCGAACATCTTCTTGATCTGCCAGCCCTTGTCAGAATCGTTGGTCTGGATGATGCTAAACCTGTCAAGCCACAGCAGGTCACAGTTCAGCGACAATGCCGCGAGGCACGTTGTCCGGAGGACGACGGCAGATATCGGGTCTGCGTCTTCGCCTCCCTCGACGACTATTCCCGGGTGCGCATGATCCGAGGCGCCTTCTGAGCTCAATCCCTTCCATATATAAGAGACAGTGGCGTACCTTCCTTTTGGGATCGTCTTGAAGTCCAAAACGCGCAAGGCCGTCTTCTGAACATAGGCCTTACAGTCTAGAAACCTGAAGCGATGCGGTGTGACGGCATCCATCACCAGGGGCGCGTTTCCAATATCGTCGAAGGGAACTTCGAACACACTAGGCAACGTATCGTCGTCTCCAGCACGAACCCGAAGACAGGTGATCTCGTCCTTTAGCCCATCTTTGGTTTCCTCGTCCAACGTCGGGTAATCCTGGAGGACTCTCTGGAAGCTCTCGATAGCCCGATCCATGTCTGCCTTGGGACTGCCCCCATTGCGATTATACCGCGACTCATACAGCTTGCTCAGCCTTCGGAGCCTCGAAATCTTGGCCTCGTCGCCAGATGGTGTCAACTCCACTGCTTTGTCCTCTAGCTCGATCGCGCGGTCCAGGACTGCATCACCCGACCATGACGACTGGATAGCCAGCATCGCGCTCAGACTGTCTAGCCGGTCCAGCAGCTGGGGCTGCTTGGCAGGCTCCGCGGAAAGGACCTGCACGGCAGCTCCGGCCGCGGTGATCGCATCGTTGAGAAAATCTCCATTCTCGTGGCCACTTTCGCCTGTGTTCTCGGACCGTCGCTGGAGGGACAAGCTGAAGTCGACCAGGAGATCGACCTGAGCGGTAGTAAGGCTGAAGTCTGATGGACTGGGTCCGAATATCTCCTTTATTACGTGTAAAGCACATTCGATGGAGCCGGCTTTCCCCTCAGGGTTCTCGATTGTTGTTGATATTGCCGAGGAGAGGGATTGCAAAACTTGGGTTGCAATTCGGTCGGCATTTGCATTATCGACCTGATATTTCTCCCACCGAGAAGCGTCTTCATCGGATCGGCCATCTTCGGACACAGCTGCTTCTCCCATCAGCTCACTGTCGATCAACCGTCATTCACCACTGTGAGGGTTACCTGGGTCGCTGTGGAGATTAGAACCTCCCATCATGGATTCAGTATTGCAGCATGTATCATAAGAGCAATGGACGATAAATCTGCCTAAGGTATCGTGAAGCTAGCCTAAGAGTCAGTCATCACACTTAGATTGAAAAGAATGTTGCCCTAATTTGTTTGGGAAGCTAATGGAACTTGCAGAACTTCAATCGATTACCCCTCATCTTCATGCGAGGAACTGCCAGTGATATCACGGTGTGGCTTCTGCCACCTTACGTGCTATTGAAGCTGAAATGCGAGATGTAAGCACGTAAGCCAAGGCACAAATATATACATGTATTCCCGAAAATGCGTCGAAGATTGGGCTTTCAAGCCAGTGTCCCGGGTATTGTCGAGAAAAATAGTGTGAGGGTAATCTCTCAGCTCCTTAGGGGGTTCGGCCTAGTAGAGGCTCAACTATCACAATGTCTATAATATTTGGAATTGGCCACCATATTCAACTATTACTGTAGTTAAACCCACATGTGATCAGGCATAAGTATCTATGCAATCGCGTGTGTCGCTATTGTTCAAGGGATATAAAGCAGCTACCTAGTCAGTGACTCAGTATATAGTTTATAGTATTATATTCTTTAGCTGATCACAGGCTAATCTTCTATTTCGTATGTAGCGGCACACAATTCTTCCTAACGCCTTGTGATGGACCGACACCTGCCAGGTATAATAGTCCGTCCCGGAGGAATTCTACAAGGATACTTATGTTCCCTTGAGACGCCAGAACGCCATTCATCTCTTCCCAAATCGTCCTACCCAAAGAAAAAAATCCGGAGACAGGACACACAAGCCTTATTTACCGTCCATCGAGACGAAATACATGCCGCTCAATAATCCGCCAAGAACCAGTGCCGTTAAGATACCCGCTCCCGCTCTATCGCCCGCCGTGATCTCTCTCGGTTTCGCGATCTTCCCTGAGTCATCTGCACCCGCATTGGGATCACCCTTAGAAGAACCGCCGTTCTCGGACGTGAACGGCGCGGGAGCCTTGTCGACGAGGGGCGCGATGACAGCCTGCAGGGAGTTCATCTGTTCACCAACGCCCACGGTATTATCGAAGCTGCCATCCTGGAGCCAGCTGTACCCGCAAGCCGTGCCGGACGGGCCCTTGAAGTTGCTGCTACTCCCCGAGCACACCTTTGCCGCGGCCTGGCCCGTCGACTTCAGCAGCGGCATGATGGTGTCGGTGGTGTAAGGGGCGAGCTTGGCCGTCAGAGCCAGCCACCGCGCCAGATGTCCCTTGAAAGACTGCTGGTCCACATTGCATTTCGCCTGCGTCTTCTCGCAGCTCGGTTCCCACATGACGCCGTTCTGGAAGAAGATTCCCGTGGCCGACTTGAGCAGGCCGTCCAGGCGGGTTTTCCACGGCTCCTTGCCCTCGGTGAGGTTGTACATGTGCGCGGCGCCGTAGATGAACAGGCCGGCATTGTAGGAGAACTGGGCCTGGTTGACAGCGGAACAGTTCTCGCCGCCGCCGTTGCCGGCGCCGTCGAGCACGTTGAACTTGTCGTTGATGAAGCCCACGCCCTGCTCCCACTCGAAGATCTTGTTGGCCCAGTCGCTGTACGTGTCGTTGGCGGTGTACCGCGCCAGGCGCGCCGCGATGTTGAAGAAGCACCCGTTGGACACTGAGTTCTTGTAGTTGTAGCCGTTGTTGAACGTGAAGATCTGCCAGCGCATGCCCCCGCCGCACGTCGAGGTCTCCCAGCGGGATATGTACTCGTTGTACACGGCCTGGACCAGCGCTAGCCACTGCGGCTGGTCTGGATCCGGATTCGTAAAGTTCATCTCTGCCGCTGTCATCGCGGCTATCGCCCAGAATCCCTGGTCGTCGTTCCCTTCACTCTTCGTCTGGTTTTTAGGCATGTAGTCCTTGTCGTCACCTGCTTGATGTTGCATGGCCTGGAATGTGATGTCGTTGTATGAATCGTCGCCCGTGAATGCCCAATAGTCTATCAGGGTCCCGAACATGGCTCCTGCATGCCACCCTGTCCATCTTGTCAGTTGAGAGCTAGATCACTCTCCAATATAGGGGCTAGCGCACAGTAGTATGGGTCAGGAAGGTTTCCTGGGACATCGCCAGTGTTATTTCCTGCCATGCAAGTCAATATCAAAGGGTCCTCTCACGCAACTGGAGGCTGTTATCCACCTGTATAGAACTTGACCATGCCATAGGCGATCGAGCTGGCGGCTGACTTGACAGAGCCTGTGAATATCAGTAAATAATTATCTTGGGTAATCTCGAGGAATTCCAACCTTCATTGGTAAAGTCTACTTCAGCAGCGCTCGCCGAGTGAACAAGTAGGCTCGATAAGCCTATCAGAGCCTTGAAGTAATGCATGGTGTTTGGATTGCGGGATTACACCAGCGCAGGTTGGGGTTGAACATGAGGGAATGGGCAATAGAATAAAAAAACAAAACAGATTAGTCGAAAACTTGACCAAACGAGCGAAACGTCGCTGATAGCGATCAACTATCAACCTACCATCTTTACTTCACCTCGAGAGTTGCGGGTCTGGCGGAGAATGACCTCGTTGCTCGTAAATGGTGAGTAGCCCTGATAATATGGCTCGGGTCCCACAGTGTGATGCCCATAACATGGATCTGACTGATCCTGATTCGAATATACCTTTGGTGGACCGTTGGGCCAGCCACCAGCTACACTGCTGTGAGTATTGGTAAACGAAGCAAGATGCGTCGCAGTCCTGGTCGGCAGGACTCTCCTCGAAGTAGGCAACGTCATCTCGCGCCACTTCACGTTTCGGGATATCTATGCATCTGTTATTCACGATATACCAGTAAGCAGCTGGCAGCTTAGTGCTTGTATATGTATATGTAATAACGATTTACGCAATCAAAGTCGTTTTCAAGGCCTGGCAACAGACAACCCACTGTTGACGACATTAGAAATACCAAAAACATGGTAAGAATGGGCCGATCGCAAGCAAGCTTTTTGGAACGGTGTGCGCCCCTCGGGAGAGACCTTGGCCTGCATCATTTCCATCATTCCCGAAGTTAACGATCGGCAAACAAGCTTTTCTGGTGTCTGTGCCGGGTCCACCCTCGAAAATAGAATCGCCTCAAGTTCGGTCCGATGGATACCAACGATAGACGATCCGTGACTACATATCAGCATACATACATAACAGTAGACTGGTTAAAGACATAATATGTATGTACGCGAACCCTAGAATGAGTTACGGGTCGACATACGATGTAGTATTTCCAACACTACATACACTACGTACAACCAGGGGTTTGAACTATGACTAGTTCGGGAATCTGTACACACTGACACAGTAAGCCCGAGACGTATCGTGTGATCAATGGTCAATGTCAAGTCTTCATGCGTGCAGGGCTTACGTAGCCCGGCAGGCCCGGTAGCCCTACGTTAGAGGCGTACATGGAAATAGGAGGTGAAACTAATCCCACTTATGAATACGCGGTAGTCCATTTTTTATTGTGGCTGTAAACAGCTTGCGTATTCCCGCCATCCATGCATGAGCCACTTTTCATATCAACCTCCGAAACAAACTGGTATAAACGAAAATGGGTCTCATCTGTTAAAGACTCAAACTCATATGTAGAACAATAATTCGATGGTTTCAAAGTTTGGCCACTCCCACATTAGGGTTAGTCGCTTTCGCGCAAACTGCAAAGAATTTACAAACCGATCGGGGTGGGTATCACTCGCGCCCTCGGCTTCTTCACGGAGATGAAAAACATGATCCGGAAGAAAGAAACGAATGGTGCGTTGCAGTTTATCGCAGTTGAACAAGACCAAGTATGCTCGCGAAATATCTTCTGTTGTAAAATTGATAGCCTTTGTTCTTGCCCAATTTTGTTCCGAGATCTGGAGTCCATAAGAGATTCGGTGACAGTAAGAAGTGTAGGTTACGTCGCTCAGACAGTATCGAAATCCTCAAAGGAGTTAAGCTACCTGTTAGAAGAAGACCCTAAGGAATAAAGCCATTAAACGACAATTATATAAACTGATCAATGATAATAGAATTGGGTAACAGATAATCATAAGACCTAAGTCATAGATCCTTCTATCTATCTATTTATTTACTACAGCGTATCTGAATATGTTTCGTCTCTGTATAGGTCTAATGCTATCACAGCAGCAATATCAATTGGGGACCAGTAATGGCTTAAGGTTACCAGTAGAATAAATGGCTCTAGGGCCGACCTGCTGTAGCTAAGCCATTTTAAGTGGTGTATCGTTAATAGACAGTAAGAGGTGCTATTCTAGGAACTAACAAACGACCTTGTAAAAGTAGCATGATTCCGCAAGACGCATGAACCGATCACGCTCTCAACGGGTTATATGGTACCCTAGGAAATTCTAATCTCAGGGATGAACTTTCTCTTCATACATGAGACTTTTCTAGGGATCGAATATCCGGAAAAGTTTCACCCGGAGCGCTGGATGAAGGACCGAAGCAATCCGTACCCGAACGCATGGTCACCAAGCCCATGTAGGTATGTCTCGGCCTGCGGGTTTGTATAGAAATTCTCGAGCAGTCATTCCCGAAGCCACAGATCTTCACTTCCTCCTCTAGACAGATTGTCAACAAGCTTTAGATGCATCCCAAGAAAAGCCGCGGCTTTAAACTAGGCTTTGTTGCAATGAAGGGCTTCGGAGTCCAGGAGGAGACTACCCAAACCCCACACACCTTCCACTCGTGTTTCTCAGCTAACGACGCGGAGGGCAGACGCCCTTCATAGGCTTGCGACTACTGGACTCAGCTGTATGGCTGGTTCTCCAACTTGAGATTGGTGGCCATTCCAGCGCCTGCAAGGGTGCTGCCTTGTCGAGGGTGTCTCACGTTGGAGAAGGAAGCAGCAAGTTGATTGTTCCCGTTCCGACTCGACGCTCGGGCATTCTAGCCACTGTACTGACAAGCGATGTGAATTCGTACCAGTTATGTTACGATGAACCTGTACGCTCGGAGTTAATGGTTTGGTCCCAGGCTCGAGCTCATGGCATCGACCCCCAACTTCCGGCCCCTTTAGGGGTACAAACGCATGTACAATGGGCACAGTTTGCGTGAAGAGACTTGATTGAAATAATTCACATTAAGTACAATGCCAATCAAGGCCTGGTACCATAGCTGGACAACCTGCTTGACGCCCAAGTCTGGGTCAAGCTAAGGAGAAATTCCTTGCCGTCACGCATCTCCTATACGCCTTGCTGGTGTATAGCAAGAAACACTATACAAGGGACATCTCGTTCCAGGTCTCAGCCTGAACCTGGAGCGGCGCACCACCTCCGGTACAAGTACCGCTGTGTAGGGCCTGCGTGATAGTGTTCATGGGCGACGCACAGTCGCCAGCAGCAAAGAAGGCCCTAACTCTCGTTTGATTAGAAGGTGGAGAGACCACAATCATGCCCGTTGACGATAGTTGTAGCCCCAGCTGCTGGTGCAAATCCCCGTGCAGCGCGAACTTTGGCTTGTGAGCCACAAAGGCCTCAGTACTTCTGGCACCATCCCCAAAATGCAACTGGACCTCGCTGCGATCCGGTACTTTGACCAGCCTCAAGATCTTGCGTGGCTCCACTGCCATTTGGCGCTGAACCCGTGTCAAGTGCGTCCTCCAGTTCTTTGGCAAGTTCGTTATTACCATGTGTATAGAGCGTCACCTGTTCTGGTAGCCGTAGGGCTTGGCGGCCCAGATGAAGAGTCAGAGCGGCATTCGCATCTCCTTCAGCCAGGACGCCTGCCGATGGGTGGCCTTTCTCCTCCCAGCCGTGGCAACAGAGACAATGAAAGCTGGGAAGAAATGAGTCGGTGATTCTTTGACGAGTCCTTTTTCGTAAGAAAACTTACATACCAGAGACCCAGCACTGATCGTAGCCAGGGATCGAGGGAAAGATATCTTCCACGCCTGTTGCCAGGATGACCTTTTTGCCTCTCCACGTCTTACCACTAGTCGTAACCTCAAGATATCCGTTCTCTCGCTGCTTGAGGGTCTCAACTTCGGCCTCTTATACCGTCACGGATCCATAGCGCTCCAGGTCAGCTCTCGCCTTTGCGCGAAACATGGTTGGGTCTTGGTAGTTCCATCCCGATACCGTGTGCATGTGTTTGGTTAGTACGTTCCGGTACTTGCCCCGAGTCAAACAGTAGCGTTTTGTGGTCCTGGCGTACAATAGACGACGCCGTACTTAGACCGGCGGTATCAGCGCTAATGATGATAATGTCATACTCGGGCGTCATGGCTGACTGAAGAAAATGTTACAGCAAGCAGCAAGCTGATGAGTTGGCTAGGGTTTCCAGGTAATAAGACCCGTGATAAAAGAGAGAGAACTGTAAAACAGAAACTACTAGAGCAGGAATTCAACGTTGCAAGAATAACAGGTTCGCAGCGAGCCCTGTACGCTGCCGTTGAAGAGGCAGGACGTAATTTTCGTTGGGTGTAAGAAGGTAGGACCGTGAAACTGGTTGGTACCAGCGGTCCTAGTCCCGGTGACAGTTATAACCACCGAGAACTTTTCAGAAACTTTCAATGGTCTACTCCGTACTGTGTACATTCCCAGTTACAACAGGACAACACGATGTTGTGTGGAAGCCCACACTAGCAGGCACTTTACAAAATGTTACCCGTGATGTCTGTCGAGAGCCGAGCAGTGAGAACCTGTTGTACAACGTTAGCTAGTGGCAAATGAGTCATTTACAGGCGAGAGATCCATATCAGACCAAGACATCAGATCATCCAAACCGTAGGCTCTTAGGTACCAGCTTAGGCATGTGACCATATGTTAGTTTATAGCAGTCATTTCCGCCTCGTGTCCCTACCTATTTGTCTAGCCGTCTAAGTGAAAGGCAGTCTTTTAGTATTGTGAAATTTTTGAATGAGGTCGAAATGTTTAAAGAATATGGGAAGTTTTAGAGTTTTATAACATAATGAATAGACTACACTTGATATGTCCATACAAAAGTAAATTTGAAACCTTTTCCCTAGCTTATCCTCGCTTCATTAGCCTGATCATATAAAAGCACCACCTGAAATCACGTATTAAATTTTGACTGTGGATACCTAAGTGACCCTGAAGCCATATTGATCATAGTCCGCCGCTCCCGCTTTGCTTGGATACCTCACTCTCCCCCTGCCCCCCCCGATGGCTTGCGAAACGCTTAAACTGACTGTGTTGCACCTTAAACTGACTGTGCTCCACCCACCCTAAACCAAACATGGTAAAATAGGTGGGGTACTACCCCACAGGTACAATTTATTAGTAAATGGATGTACCTGTCCTAACAATTGAATGTATAACCTTTTCAATTGCAGCAACCACTTTTTCAACTCCATTACCTTTTTAACTGCAGCACCTATTACCTGAGGGTATTACCATGGCTGAATTTACCGAATCCAGCCTTTTCGTCGAGGATGACGTCGATTTCAACACTCCTTAACAGCCGCAACAGCCACAACAACCTTACTCTCTTACGGACCTCGAATCGAAGGTCTGGCAGGATCGTCAACAGGCCGAATCTGACCTTTTACAGGCTTATAAGGCGGATGGTTTTGCTTAAAGCTTATTAAACCTAGCGAATATATTCAATTATTAGAATAGGTACATCTATTTACTAATAAATTATACCTATAGGGTAGTACCCCACCTATTTTACCATATTTGGTTTAGGGTGGGTGGAGCACAGTCAGTTTAAGGTGCAACACAGTCAGTTTAAGCGTTTCGGATGGCTTGGCCCTTGCTTCCTTCTCACCCTTATTCGTCTCAGCGAGGTGATTTGGATATCCCTCCCGTAAACCAAATTTGGTCTCATTCTGCCTGGATATATCTAACTGTTTGATCGCAAGGACAATAAGAAAGCCAGCTAGAGAAAAAGCAATTGCGACCTGCCAGAAAGTTTTCAGGGCATCAGTATACACGCCCATAACCTTACTTTTGACGTCAGCGGGGAGGATTTTTGCACCCTAGTAGAAGCAAATATATAGGCATTTCCATCGGCAAGCTGCTGACGGACTACGGAGTCATTAAGTTAGCCTAGGAAGTAGTTGACTTGGCCATTGAAAATAACGGATAGGACGATGACGCCCCGAATACCGCCAAAGTTACGTAGGAATGCGTATATTGATGCCATTGCGGCGACATCTGTATCTGTAAGGGATGCCTGAATGGCGGGTAATATCGTCGTCGTAGCCATGCCCATTCCGATTGAAGCGATTATTTGGAAGCAGACCCAGATAGCCGTGGTCGAGCCCGAGTCAGGCAAAGTAAAAACTCCGGCTCCGATCGCCATAGTGGCAAAGGCGATATATTGAGCTATGTTACATGTTGGTTTCGCTCTTAAGCTCGTTGTTAGCTTAGCTACACGACACACCCCTGGATTCGCATGTGATTGGTGATGGAGCCTGCCTAGTACTATTTCCTTGCTTTTTATTAACGCAGCCTCGTCTTCTTGAGCGCTGTTACGAACTAAACCATATGAAGTGGGTGATTACGGTGTTGTTGCACAAGGAACTAGAACTGGAGATACACGACCGAACAGTCCTTTTGCCCGTAAACGACTCCTTTCAGGCGCTGGGCGCTATCAATGAGACACAGCTACAATAATACACTTCGAGTTGCCAGCCAACCTCAGCCTTCCAACTACCTGAAACTGTCGATAATGTCGAACTTGTCAGGGGGGCAGGTTCAACATTAGGTCTGATGATATCAAATAGAATATTTATGAAAGAGAATTCCAATCGTTTTATTTTCACATTGTGTCATTGCATCATTCTGGGACCTATTTTGATGGTACGACTGTAATGAAAAAATATAGTCTAAGAAAGTAAAGGCTATGGTCGTGTGTGCCTTGCATTTGTTCCTAGCTAATTTTGTGCCATCGTGTAGGTCCATGCCTGAAAAATGTCTCCGAATAATCGAAATGGGTAATACGACACAAGAAAATGTCTCCGGTTAGACTCCTTAAATCAGAAGGCAACCAGTCCAGTATTCCGTGCCCAAGACACCCAAACACTTAAGCTTGAAGGAGGCGCTCTTCCGTGATCTAGTATTTTGTCCTCCTCATCCTAGTTCAGGTTCTACAGGATCTGTACGGCTTAGAGATTACCATCCTTGAACAGCCGTAAGACACTCGCAGCCATGGCGGACGAACCGCAGTATCTGCTTCCGGAGCCGGGAAAGGAGATAGCACGTCTGACGGAACAAGACGCAGTTATTACCCACCTAATGAACAACATGCGCATCTTAGCACCGATTGATCTCACCAAACCGGGCTTGCGGATTCTAGACTCGGGAACGGCTGACAGCCTCTTCCTACGCAGTATCCAACCGCTACTGACCGAGCCCTACACACTTCTGGGCTACGACGTTATGCAGGGATTTTTCCCGCCGACAGCTTCACCTCATATGACTTTCGCCATTCATGACATTGCTGAGCCTTGGCCTGCTGAGCTGCAGGGGACTTGTGACCTCGTGCACCAGCGCTTCACAATCCCGGGAGGTACCTAGAAGGCCACGGCGCGCGAGATCGTCCGCTACCTGTGCCAGCTCGTTAAGCCCGGCGGCTGGATCCAGCTCGTCGAGATGGACGTGACCGGAACGGTGCACGGTCCCGCCATGCGCGACGCATGGGCCGTCACCGGCGCCTTTCTGACCGGCGCCGGTGCTGGCACCGATTACGCCAAGAACATGGCCGGCTGGCTTAAGGAAGAGGGTTTCGAGAACGTCCAGGACGAACACATCGACCTCGACGTCGGAGCGCTGTGCAAGGACGCCGAGTGGGGTGCGCGAGGCGCCAAGGTAATGGTGGGATCCTTTACCTACGGGGGTCGTTGGCGCGTGCAAGAGTAAGTTAAGTTCACTGTTTTCCCACTCTGCTTTATTGCCGATTATTGTGACTGACTTCCCTTACATTAATCTAGTGATGAAAGTCGACGTTCCCCAGTCAGTTATGGAGAAGTTACCTGAGCGAGCAGAGGAGGAAATCATGAACAAGGGTGGAACCTATCCCCTTGTTTTTGCCTCTGCTCAGAAGCCGGCTACTTGAAGATGATGAGCACGATGCGCACGATAGGTCGACAACAAATATCAGAAATGCAACGCCAATGTCTTTAGACGCGGAAATATATATATATATATATGAATCTCTTTCCACTTCTATTTAATGACTTTCATGGATGTTGCATATTACCACCATGATCTTATTCAGACCCTTGTGACTGTTCAAAGGATAGCTTAGGTGGATAAAAACGACAGGCTTATTATGGCTTATGTTAAAATAGCAGCAGCTTAGTGATATAAACAACTATGGAAATAGCAATAATTTAAAATGGTCTCTCCTATTATCCTGTTATCATGACGAAAACGTCCTTTGTAGACCCGATGCACTTGGGTGTTTTGGTTTGTTGGTGTGTGAGCGTTTAATCTTTGTTGTGATAGCTCCCACCTCTGTTCTTCTTGGTTAAGTACTTCCTGATGAAACTGCAATAGTCCATGTCGTTGTGGGATAGTCATCCCTGGTTGCATTTACAGCGCACCTATGTCTAGTAATACGTTTGATAGATGCAATGTAGCATGATATCTACAGCACCAATGGCTTAGCGATAGGTAGCCCACGCGCAGACATTACACGAGAGGCAAGAGTACATATTTGGCGACTTTTATTCGAGGTATTGTGCCCATTTTGAAATAATATTAGCTGATTGTGATCAAAGTATGAAGTAGCCGTTAAGATGTCGCATGTTTACGCCACATCCAAAGCTAAGACGGACTGTTTCACGCTGAGTGGTTATTAATTATAATATAATACTCAAATATCTAATGCTGGTTGAATGATCCTGTTGCCAAGATAAACAAACCCAGAATTATTCCCGTATGCCCAACTCGACCCTCGAAGCTCATGAACCCATGATGATGAAATCAATCGCAAACCCTGGAGCTAGGCAGCTACCTCGAGAAACCTGCTTCACCAAAACCCGTAACGTCCGAACATGTAATAATCAGTAAGAAGCGTTTCCTCAAGTTTCACTTCGAGATGCTGCATCCCAATCTGGAAAAAAGCATGTTGGCGGCCTTCTCGCAACATTTCCCGGAGAGAATCGTCGACGTGGAGGGAGACCCGCCCAACGTAGATAAACTCCAGTTTGGGCAACGCGACTATGTAGTCTCGCATGATTCCGAGCATTTTGGCACAATGCAGTTTCGGCGTGACGTATTTGTAATAGTCGGCTCTAGAAGTGTTTCCGGCATAGACATCAAAAGAGAACATGAGTTGTCTCAGGTTCTGAAGGGGCAGTAAGACCGGCCGGATTATATTGTGGTCTGCCTCCCAGAGTGTCACAACTTCGTCGTCGCCCACCGTGCAAATGCTAATGCTGAGGCATTCTAATGATGTGAGATTGGAAAACATGGTATAATCTGACTCCCAGGAGCCCAACTCGCAAGTCATTGACAAAGATTCGAGGTTTGGCATCGTGGCAAGAATTTCCATAACGCGACGAAAAATCGTGCGCGGTTGAGGCCATTCGACGGCGAATCCGGTGATGTGCGTGTTGTCCTCGAGGAATCTAAACCTCAACATATCGGAGATAGGGGTAGCATCCTGGAAGATCACAGACTTTAGCGACGGGAGACGCCCGACCTGGTCCAGGAACTCTCTCAGGTGCTCATCGGCGTAAGTGACGGCCAAAGCGGTTAACTGGCTCGCAGTTAGTAAACTCCGCAATGCAGATCCGCTTATCGCTGTGCTTGGCGTCATGGCGGTGAGGTTGAGGAGACGCAGACGGGGGAAGTTGAGATTGAAAGATATTGTTTCCGTGGACGAGTTGGTCGGAGCAACATGAGTTGCTAATTTCAATACCGTGAGTGTTGAGGCGCAAGTCCGGAAGAAGTCTTCCCAGTCTCTCGTGGGATCCAAGTCGGCCTCGGGAAACATCAGCAAAAGGGTCAAGTGCGTGGGCTGCCACACCACCAAATCCGCGCACCTCAGCATTAGAGGAAGTATGCCCGCGCGACCGGAAAATCGGAAATCCCTGATGGTAGGGCTGGCAAAAAGGCCCACGATGGGAGGATGCCCAGGGATCGACCACCGCAAACCCAGGCTCTCTAGTCGCGGTAGAGCTGAAAAGACTAAGGCCCGGTGCGGGAATGGCCGGTCGTGTCTCCCGTGCGGGTACAATCCGGGCGCATTATACGAATCAAAGCTGGCGACAGAATCGTTCAGGCTAATGGCCGTAAGACCTAAGAGCACGCGGTGAACGTATGCTCTAACTGATAGCGCGCAGGTTTCACCAGCCTCTGATCTCTCTTGGGCCTCCCGTCGCAGGTCCCGAACAACACTACTCGCGTATGCTTTAAGCTGGCCGCTAATATCTACGAACCGATATCGATAAGATCGTACCAGTTGTAGGCAGTCCGAGTTAACCAGCGCGAGGGACGACAGAGCGCGCCTGTCAGTGGCGATATATAGAAGTATACGCCTGAGAATTTTGAGCGAAGTTTTCCGGAACAGGAGGCTATTGGACACCGAGAATTCCCTTGCTTCCATCGCATGGTCGATAGTCAAGGGCAGTAGACCGGAAATATAGGTATAGAAGATAGCGCGGGAAACGGTCGGCGAGATCCATGTCGAAGAATTCTTGCAACCTTCCATCAAGGGCGTAGAGGCTGAACGCTGTCGAAGCTGGGCTAGGGAACGTATCTGGTGTATAAATATGTTTGACGGTGAAATATCGATGGGTTTGAGGGGAAAAGAGTAGTAAAGTGATATCTGTAATTCTATATTCGCTGTGCTAACAGAGGGTTTGCGATAGTTCACATTGAGTGACCGTTGGCTAAGCTTTAGTATAATAATAGGTCAAAATCGGTTTTAGGGAAGGTGTTTCATCGGGCTCATATTCAGTCATGGGAACTTCAACTAAGTCGACAGGTTTCTAACGGCAGAGACCTTATCGCAGGTCATCTAACTCCTTCCTTGGCCAGTATCTGCTCTTCGAGCTGTCAGGCAATTCCCGATCCCAAGCCCATCTCTTCAGCAGTTCCGCTTCCAATGTGCCTTCTAGCATACGCTGAATATAAGCACCAATGATGGGAAAGAACTTCCAGCCATGGAACGACCCGCAGGTTGCGATGTAGAGCCCTTGGCTGGCTGGGTGCGGCGAGATAATGAAGTCTTCGCTCGGTGTGAACGCGTCCCTTTGCAAGTCAGTAAACATACACACGTATTTGCAAAGAGAAGTAAGCATGAGGACTGAAGGCTCACCAGCATATTCGATGCATCTCTAACTTCCAATTCTTCCCACGCTCCCCGAAGGTGATTTTGTTCGCAAAGTCTACGTCCGCCTTGAGTGTGTCCGAGACTTCCCACTGAGCGTAGTCTGAATAGGCCGGAGGCATAGAGATCTTCCGACCCGAGGGCATCGTTTGGGTATTCCTGAATATATGTTGTCCCCACCATTTCATAAGTTTATCTTGATTATAGCAACAGGCATTTCCGCGAACTCCCTCGCCGTATCGTCATCAAGCCTCGTCAGTCCCGTAGTCACCCCAGCCGCGAGTATCCTATCCCCGGCCCTAAAAGCATCGTTGCCGGTACTATCCGCGGTCCTCTCCAGAAGCTTCGGCGTGAAAGCCCCCGTAGACAGAACGGTGCGATCAGCTTTATACACCTCGCCGCCCGCAGTCCGCACGCCGACAACACGAGCCCCGCCGTCATCGAACTCGAGCGCCTCGACCTCGGCCGTGACGTACCGCACGCCCAACTCGATAGCCCTATCAGTGACGGCCCTCAAAGCGCCCTTGGCGTCGGCCCAGCCGCTCGTCCGATTAACCAGGACGTTCTCGACGCCCTCGTAATCGGCGCCGTCGAAGACGCCGCCGTACAGCGCGCGCGCCTCCGCGACCGGCAGCGCGGACAGCCCGGAGGCGTCCCGCCCCAGACGCTTGTAGTTGTCGATGACGTCGCGCGCGATGCCGGAGCGGCTGATCCAGTAGAGCCCGCTCTCGCGGTAGAAGGGCGCCCACAGCGGGTCGGCGCGCCAGACGTCCTGCGCCTCGAGCGCTAGACGGCAGTACAACGGGTCGCGGTAGTCGCCGCGCACGACCTTGTTCCAGTCCCAGGACGCGGCCACGCGCGAGGGGGCGTCGTGCGCGTCCCGGTCCACCAGCGTCACGGACGCCGTCGGGTCCGCCGTGATCAGGTGCAGCGCCGTCGAGGTCCCGAAGACGCCCGCACCGACGATGATGTGGGAGGAGGCGTGGGTGCTGGATGTCATGGCTGTGCGGTTTACTTGCCTACTGTTTCCTCTAAGTGCTTGTGCGGTTCCGGTGGGAAGATGGGTTGGAAGTATGGCAAGAAGCGGGGGCATGTCACCTGTATTAGGTATTAGCTCGATATCATCTTCTTTATAAATCTGTCCATGGGTATGTACGAATTACATATGAAGTAACCTAGGCATGCAACCCCTCAGTTAATTCCATTGCGCCAATTGCGCTCAAACTATTAGACAACTCCTGTCCAATACAATATCAGAAAGCTATCTAAGTAGACACCGAAAACGGCCGATTTCTGTTTAGTATTACCAAAAGCTTCCAATCATGAGATGGCTATTATCCTAGTCTGGGCTCAAATTCAACTAATTCTTCCCAATTCTGGGCGTTCGAAATATCGAAATGGACCTTGTGCATCGCATGTGTCACTCGAAGCCCTAAGTTGTAATGACTGTTGAACTTCAGTATGGCCGTTGAAGGCCACGTGGTTACGGGGGTGCAGGAGTTCAGTCTTACAACTAGACCACCAGGACTCAAAGTTCCTATGAACGATCACAGCTCTAGCGTCTGTATAGGTCCTGAAATATTTCCATAGGTTCCTCCCCAACCTTACAATGTAGCCTATTCTCATAGGAACTTATCCAACACCAACCAATTCATTACTATGATTGCTGCAGGTTTCCAAACCCTGAAGGCGTTCAACGCACCGCAAATCTCAGGGGCGAGCGGTGAATAATAGGGACAGGCTGATGTCGTGATGTCGAATGATACGTGAGCGCAATGGAACATGTCTTGCCGCCGACGATCCCATCCACAGCGTCATCGAAGCCTGATAGACGCCTCCAAACAGCTCACCATCCTAACTCTCTGCTCGCCTCCCCCACCCCACTCCTCATCGTCCTCGGCAATCACGTCGTCCACAGCCCCAACGCTGCCGGTGCGCAGCTGCACGACGCAATCCCGTTGCTTCTGGAAGAACAGGGCAACCTCAGTGACCTTCTGTATGGCGCGTCCGGTGCCGAGCACGACGACCTCGCCCGCGTCCTCGAGCCCAATGCCACCGGCGCGCCCCTTCTCGGACTGGCGCTGGATCGCTTGGATCCGGGCGTCGAGGGAGGCGTTCTTCTTGCTCGCTAGCTTGTTGGTGAAGGTCTTGTTCGAGGCGGATGCTTCTCGCAGATACTTGTCCAACTTCTTGCGCACGCGCGTGGTCACGGATCTGAAGGGCGTCTTTGCATTGATATATATGCGATGAGACGAGTGTGTTGACGCCAGCCGCGTGGGCATGGGACGCTTCCGGATGGTGGATCCTGGGCAGTCTTTAGTGAACAAAACTTCGGGATAATGAAAATGTGTCATATATACCTTCTGGTATAGCTGGCAGCTTACTTATCTTACTGCCTTCAGGCAGCTGGGAATGGGCCTCTGGCGAGTCATCGTCTGACATGATTGTCATGATGGCGAGAATGAGACCTTCTAATCAGTTACCAGTCAACTTGAGCACCGCTTCACCCTCCAGACAGAAAGCGAAAATATTGTGGCGTTTCAAATCGCGTTGCTTTCATCTCAACTCCGCAAGAATAACTATATTCCCACCCTGTGTTTACACTGTCGAATTATGTAAATTATGTAGAAGAAGAGCTTCGTCCAATCCCTTCTGCCCTTAACAAACGACGTGGGGCTCCTGGCAGAAAATGACAGCGACCCACAGCGCTACCACAAGGGAGCTAGGCATGTTCACCGCCTACTGAATTAGGCCTACAAGGTGTCCAACAGACCAATCAAGCTCTTCCTACCTCTTTGTACCCACCGGTACTTTAACAGTTAGCATCAGTCCTAACATCACATCATACGGACCGCTTCACTTGACCAAAACCATCACCAAATGGCCCGGTGAAATGACGGCTGCCTGTGCCAGCCCGCGTACACACAACAATGTCCGTCGAGATCTGGCCTCCCATCGCCCCCGACGAGCTTAAAATCCAGGAAGATGAAACTCAGGTAACGAACACAGCATCCCAACTTCCCCAATCCCCAGAATTCCCAAATAGCTGGCCAGCTAGCGATGCTCGTTGAAGCCGCCGGCTTCGTCCTCATCGCGCCGACACTCCATCTCCACCTCCCCCTTTCCACCGTCCATCCCCGTCCTTCAGAACCCACGCTTACACGCGCATTTCGCACCGGCTCGCAGGCGCGCGAGCTCGCCTGGCTGCTGTGCTCGCTGCAGGAGACGCTGCGGTCGCTGAAGCGCGGGCTCGAGGACTGCTACGCGCTGCTGGCGCCTCCGGAGCCGGGGTCGGGATCGGGCAGCACGCTAGCGCTGACGACCCCGCGCCACGAGACCGTCAAGGGCACCGTGACGCGCGTGGGCACGCGCCTCGTCCGCGGCTCCGTGCACCTGCGCCTGCGCACGCTGCCGCCGCAGCACCTCGCCCTCGACCCGGCCCGCCCCATCCGCCTGCCCGCGCTCGCCGCCCTCGACACCCTGCTGAGGCAGGCCGTCGACCTCGCCGCCCTCTGCCTGTCGGAAAGCAGCGCTTCGTCCTCAGCAGCCACCGCGACCACGGCCACGGCCCCCTTCCTCTCCTCGCAGCTCCGCCTGCTCGCGCAACTCCTCGCCGATGCCGCCGCGCAGCTCAAGGGCCCACCGCTGGGCGGCCCCGCCGACCCGTCCTGGACGACGCGGTCCGTAACCCCGCGGCACTTCGCGGCGCCCGCGCCCGGCTCTGCCCACCACAGCCACAGCACCGGTAGCAGTAGTAGCGGGAGTAGCAACGCGCTGTCCTTCTTCCTGACGGTCCAGGACGCCTCGCTGGTGCTGTACCTGCGGGCGCTGGAGCCGGCCGACGCGCCGCTCAACTTCGGCGCCAAGCTCGCGCTCGCCATCGGCACCGCGCGCCGCCTCGAGCACGACGAGGCCGATAAAGTGTTCCGGTATCGCTGCTGCGATGACGACGATGATGACGATGACGATGACGATGACGATGACGATGATGCGGGCCGTCAGCACCAGCACCAGCGTCGCAGGTCCGGGCACCGCCACGACGGCGACAACGATAGTAACAATAATAGGGAGGAGGGGGATCAGGGGGGTCAGGAGGATCAGGGGCTCGAGGTTTTCGTGCGCGAGAAGGTCCGCGTCGAGAGCGCGGACCCGAGTCTACTGTCCATGTCCGCCAAGCTGAGCGCGCTGGCCAACACGCTCAGTCTGGCGAGGCGGAACCTGGCCGCTGTCATGGGCGAAGAGATGGATGACTGAGTGATTGATGAACCTACATATATGTATGAGCTGAAAACACACGAGTTTTGCTATGAGTTATGTATGCATATATCTCTGGTTTATTTAAACCAGAGATCAAACATGGAGTATGGTGTTGGGTGTAATCAATCAGTTAGCATTGCTAGAATGACGATACCTCTTGGGACCTGTTTACCTCAAATACTGGAGGTCAAGACGCCTAAGGCACTATGTATAGCGAATGGTTGTCATTAGTAGGATACGGGCGTGGTTGGAATTCCCTAGCTCGTATTGGCATCCGTCAAACCCGACTAGTTTTCTACGTAGTCCCTAGACCGTCCGGTTTCTAATAACGGAGAGGCTCCGATCTCAGTACTTATACATACACGTAATTGTTTCCGCCTGCTAGTCCTCGCCCTAAACCTATTACGCCCAAGCCTGGTGCCAAAGTGCAAAATATCTGCCTTCAAACTCCCATTCGCGGTATCGAGTTCCCAACCCATTTAACCGTTTCGTTTCTTCGCAAGGGCTTAAGCCACGGGCGACCATGGCATCGGCACCAAGATTCGCGACTTCATGGTCTGAATCAGTGGGACGGTCTTGTGCACCGTCTCCGCCCAACCCTCTTGCTTCCAGCTCTCCTCTCTTCGCACCTTACGTTCTTCAAGATTGGCGAACTGCCAGAGGTGGTGGACTGTGTTGAGGTCGCCGATCTGCACAAACCAGGCCCCTACGCCCTCCATCACCTCGCGTCGCGCCTTGAGCCCTCGTCGCCAGTGAGTCTCCCACTCAAGCAGGTTGCCGGGATGGAGGGTGTACGAGCGTAGTTCAAACAGGCCACCAAGTTGGCGCGGGGACGTGGTTGGCCAGAAGGAAAACTCCTGCATGATCGATGTTTTCTTCGACTTGATGAGAGTCTTCAGCTTTCTGTCGAATTCGAGGAAGTCGGGATGTCTCGAGATAGAATTAATAGACTGATGGTACCCTAGGTAGCGTTGATACTCCCAGATATGGACTAAGGTTATTGTCAGTACGTTGTCCCAGGGCAGACCGCGATGAAGGCTCACCGAATGTGTCACAATCGCCCACCTCTGTTCTCCAGCTTCCCACGAGGTGGACCTTATTCTCCTCCACGGAAGCCATCTTGGGGTACCAGTTGCCCACTAACTCGATGTATTCATCCACCTTGTCGGGCTTCACCTCGTGGAATACGATGGAATGGACATACTTGCCACGGGCCAGGATCGCGGAGAAGCTTGCTTCGATTTGAGCATCCATCTCGCGTCCCTCCTTGGTGCCGTAGATGACTCGAGAAAGGATGCCATCTGGCCGATCAGGTTCATTCTTTGACGCCTCGGCGCGTTGTCCTGCAGAAGTACTTAGTGGGCCTAGACTATGGGATGAATCGAGGGAAGGAGGCCTGATGGTATTACGAGTAGCAGACAACCTACTTGCTTCTCGCTCTCGTTGTGCCTTCACTAACTGCTCGCGGAACTCCTTCTGCCTTGCATTGAACGAATCAACTCCCTCAGGTGTAATGTCGGCTACCGACGGAGTGCGCTGAGGGGTAGCAGTAGAGCTGAAGGCTCGCAAGGAGCGGGGAGCCGCTACTGCTACTCTCGCGAAACGTCGTGTCAACATGATGGGGCTTGTGTGTAGGTGTGTGTGTGTGTGTGTGTGCGTGTGTGTGTTGGGGGCGTTTGATTGAAGACGTCAAGGAGAGAAAACGGTTGTGGATGCGCTCTTGCACGGCAGAGTCGGGCAAGAAGCTGAGAATCAACAGGAAAACAAACTCCTCATCTAGTCAAAATCGACAAAGGGAAGGATGTGCGTGTAGGTGCGTTAAGGGACGGTGGTGGAATGGTGATGAGGGATTGGAGAAGAGCGGTGGTGTTGGACAGGGGTTTCTGCAGAGATGTGCAGTGGTTTGGATGGTTTGGGGTGGTTTGGGTGGTTTATCGCGGGGAAGATTCTAATCCGTGCAATGCTATAGGCAGTCTATAGGCAGTCTATAGGCCAGTGATGGAGGTTCCGCGAGGCAGTCGACGATTGGAAGGGTGACACGGTCCGAAAGTGAGAAGCAACTCGGTTTGAAAGTTGATACGTATTGTAATTGATTGACAGTTGATGGAGGGCAGCGTCGACGATTAATTGGTCGTCTCAATCCCCCGCATTCGACGCGGGAAGCTCTCTGCTATTTTGACGATGCTTGTATAATAGATCCCCAGCGCCCAGCTCTTGGTGTTTCTCGGTAGTGGTACAGTAGAACGAACGCAGAACGAACGCTAGGAGGTTAGCAGTTAGGTACATATGTAGTGGGGACCTTACCTCCTAGTGAAGCTCCCCGACTTGATGATGTCACCCCCCTCATCTCCACCTTGCCTACCTTGAAGCCACAGTGTGGCGCATACATATGTACAGCTTGCCGTTATGTAAGGAATTGATGCCTTAAATAATAGGCAACACTTTCACTAATGTGGCATAGCACGTAATCGCTAAAGTCTCGGTCTTGCGGCAGCAGAGCTTGACATTGGAAAACCACTCGGCTCGGCTGGACTCTACAAATCCGTATCCTCACCTTCTTCATCAATCCCAACATCAACCTTTCTCGCGCATCTCACGTATCCCCCCAACATATAACCGTCAAGATGTCTTGGCTCGGAGTCACTCCTCTCAAGAAATTCCCGACGCCAGTCCGTACGTCAATCAACCCCGTTGCCCCGACTCGCAATTGGTGACAGCTACTGACATGATAAACAGTTAAGCCGATGGCCCCCTTCTTTGCTGCCGGTACGAACGCTAGAGAACGTCCTGAATATGGAACAATTTTCTAACGGTGGAATAGGTCTGATTATCGCCTATGGTGTCAACTCTGCGCAAAACGCCATGTTGAAGTGTATGTGCACCATATCATGACCCGGGAGAACGGTAGAGATGATAACATATTCCTACAGCCGACGAATGGAAGAACGACCCGCGCAACCCGAATGCCAAATCTGGCGGGCATTAAGCTGGTGTTGGTTGTCCCAGATTAGAGGAAGCCGGCGATCTCAAAGAACGATGAGCATCATAGACGGCTAAGGCACTTCTTAATTCGGTCGAACAAGGCGGAACTGTACCATAGATTACGAGCTCGCATCAAATCGAGGGCTGTCACCGACACACAGGGTCACCCCACACGTCTTGATGTCTCTCCCCATCTCGGGGCTTGCTGAATGTGTTACTCCATGCGCGACGTGATGTGGAACAATGGCGTTTTAGAAACCCAATCGACCGAATAGTATGAGGACCCAGTATATAGATTTAGTTTATGGACACAGTCTCGGATCCTGCAAATGCAGCTCATTAGTAGCAGTGAGTTCTCATAGTTGGGTTCCCGAATACACTCTCTAGAATGGCTGCCATCTACGGAGTATCTGACTTGATATGCGTCCTATGTTCTCTTAATTAGCATTGTCCTAGCACGTCATAGCCCAGAAGTATGCTGTTATAGACGAATTTGCTTTATTTTTGCCACCAACACCTCAATCTATACATATATGCTTAGGGCACATACTACTTAACCTGATACTGGCAGTGATATCTATCCAAACTAGCGGAAACCTATCAACCAATGGGACTTACCAGTAAAAGAGTAAAAATCTAACGGCGTAATGTAAGGGACCCATTCAATATGAATCATGCGGCGTGTTGCCGCCGCAGTAGCCAAATCCGGTTCAGATTTGAGCTCCTCAACAAAACACGAAAAAATCCGGCCGCTCTCCGATTTAAACTCCTACAACAACATAAATGAAGACCGAAAGAAGCTGAAATTTTACATGCGAGCGTTATTAGCACCCGTCCATCCTTTCTCTGCTTTCAAGAATTTCCATCTGCGCCGTAGACAAGTACGCCGAATATATACCGTCGCCCAGATGTCGACCAATGGGCAACCGAGCTCCGGCGCGCCGGCGCGATATGAGAAATCCGCGAGGCCCACCAAAGGCGCCGCCGCCGCTGAGGGCAAGCCGGAACTCAAGATCCTCATGCTTCACGGTGAGGCTCCACCACTACCTACATTTAACAATACCCAATCTACCTCCCTACCCTCCCACCCGATACATCATCACTATCATCACCACCACCACCACCACCACCACCACCCATCTACCTACCCACCCAGCACCCCACTAACCGCACAAGCAGGCTACACCCAAACGGGCGCGATCTTCGACAACAAGACGCGCGCGCTAACCAAGAAGCTGAAGAAGGTGCTCCCCGCCAGCGTATCCCTGATCTTCGCCGACGGCCCGCTGAAGCTGCGCCCGTCCGAGATCCCGGGCTACGGCGGCGATGACGCCTCGGACGACGACGATCCCGACGACGGAGACGGCGCCTACCGCGCCTGGTTCCGGAAGGACGAGGCGACGGGCGAGCTGCGGGGCTTCGAGGCGGGGATGGACGCCGTGGCGTCCGCGATCCGCGCCGCCGGCCCCGGCGGCGTCGACGGCGTGCTGGGGTTCAGCCAGGGGGCCGCGGTGGCGGCGCTCGTGGCGTCCGCGCTCGAGGTTCCGCACCGCGCGCCGCCCGCCGACGCGCCCTCGCCTTCGTCCCTCTCCTCCCCCGCCGACTGGGGCTGGGTGGCGCGACTGCGGGACGCGAACGCGGGACGCCCCCTGCGGTTCTTCGTCTCGTACTCGGGGTTTCCGCTGGAGGCGGCGGGCCTGCGGTGGCTGTACGAGGAGCCGCGGATCGCGACGCCGTCGCTGCAGGTGCTGGGGAGTCTGGACACGGTGGTGGAGGAGGGGCGGTGTCGGGGGCTGGTGGAGCGGTCGGTCGACCCGACCGTCGTCGTGCATCCCGGCGGCCACTACGTGCCCGTCGCGCGGGACTGGATGGCTGCCTTGGTCAACTGGTTGACGAAACGGTGCGAGGATATGGCGGCAGCGAATAGCAAGGAGGAGAATGCGTAAGGGGGTGGGGTGGGTTAAATAGAATGAGGGATGTTTACTTATACAAGGGTGTTGTTAGATGGGATAGATTCACGAGTACGGCTAGACGATTGATTATAGAGGTCTCGGATAATAATAGAAGGCAACCAAGTTCTACGACGAGGCATCATAATAAGCCTCCTAACCTCTGTAGTGTACATTTGTATGCGTGTTGATGTTGACCCGTGCCTCTCGAAACCCAAGCCGTCTAGCCCCGAAAGAATTACCTCCCTCCTAACCGAACTCTCACAACAGCTTTCTAAGCTTTCTTCTTACCCTTCTTCTCCTTGCCACCTTTTGCTCCCGGTTGGATTCTGGCCATCATCTCCTCCTTGGTAATGAGATGATCAACGCGCTCTAACAGTCCAAGCAAGCTCTTCATGTTATGGCTCCACTCATTGAGGACGTCATCGACGTCTCTCGGCTTAGCAAAACTAACTATGCGAGCTGGTCGATCGATACGCGCGAAAACGGTCTTAGAGCATACCAGCTCGCTGATGTACTTCTCGGTCTCGTCCTCGGTAAGATCGAGAAGCTGTGTTAGGCGCTTCATGCCGATGCGCGTGTAGTACTTCGCAACAACTCTAACGTTGTGCTCGATGACTCGCTTACGCAAGTCCTGCCAGCGCTGATGCGCTTTCTCGTCCCCGGACTGGTTCGGCTGGCTGTCAAAAACATCGGTCCCGCACAGGTGAGGGCCGAATAGCTTGGCAACCTCCGGCCACCGCATAAGCTCGTGCACCGTAAACAACTTGAGTAGTTGTGCATCAGTAGATACTTGCGCATTTCGGGTATCTCGGAATACGCGCTGAAGAAGATCGTGTTGCTCGTTGTCATGGGGGGCCAATATGACGAAATAGATAATACGTTGCAGGACCTGGGTATCGTCAGTATAGCACTAGTACTTAGGAGCGCAAGGGAGTTAATCATACGGGTAGTAGCTTCGAGTTGTCTTCTTCAACAGCTTCAGTGTCCAGCACTTGTCTGTAGTGTTTGCAGACATCAAGGTACTTGTCCTCATGCTTGGCCAGAATAATCTGTTGTTCGTAGTAGCGGAGCTTCAGGTCGGTGGTATCATCACCTTCCTCTGGGGGTACTTCGTCCCCCCGCTTCAGCTTCTCCTCCCGGGCCTTCTTCTCCTTCTCTAGCTGCTCAGCTGTCTTCTTCGGTTTCCGCGAGAGGTATCTGGTGCTGATCTTTCGGCTGAGAATGCTGGCCTGTGTCCAATCGTGGTTCTCAATACACAGAGCGACTTGCGCAAGTAGGAATTCCGTCTTCTCGCGTCTGCCCATTGATCCAAACGTCTCTACCTGCAGTTCACACAGAATGTCCATAGCAGATTTCAGATCCCCCTGTTGCTTCTTGATGTCTGATAGAATCTTGGTCACACGAGCCCGCTCTACCTCAACGAAGATCTTGCCCTCAGTTACGGTTCGTAACGTCTCGATGACGTAAAGTTTCGTTTCCAGGTTCGGCGTATCATCTAGGAACTTCATGACGGTCTGGACCATATTTGTGATGGCCTGCTTAAGCTGGCCATGCTTCTTGGAGAGGACCAAGACCTGGTCATTGAGTAAGCTCCAGTTTCCGGCATCTTTGCAAATTGTACAAATGGCGATTAGGGTTCGAGATGTCGATGCGAGATCGGATGCCTGCGAGTGATGATGGTCAGTAAATGTAAAATGATTTTGCAGCATAGGAACATAACTAACCTGTCGGGTCTGCTTCTCAAATATGGTGAGTTTCTCGATAGCTGCTTGAACATCATTCTGTGATCCTATGTCAGCCACGACTCCGGTATCTCGCAAGCCAGTCATACCTTGGCAAGCTTCTCTGCTTCGCTGATTTGTGTGTCAGCCTCCTTGCTGAAGTCCTTCTCGGGCTTCAGAGCTGCTTCCGCCATGATTGCCTTATTTCTGTCAAAAATTTAACTATTTCTGTGAGGATTGTATCGAATTTGGGGAAGTGGCGGAAGGAGTTGAAAAGCTGGCACTTTGGGTTCGCAGTTTGCAGGAGGCAGATGTGATGTTAGAAGCTATCTAAGATGATGCGAATTTCATGAGGCAACGAAGCTCACGCTGCCTGCTGCAGCATCCCAGGTCGTTGGCCTGAGCGCAGCAAACACCCA
>JAJJKD010000131.1:0-119044 GCA_022376535.1 Xylariaceae sp. FL0662B
TTAAATTTAAACCTAAATAAATTAAAAATAGAGGTTTTAAAAAAACTATTCGATAAAATAATCTTTATTTAATATATATTTAAAAAAAGGTTATAAAAAAAATTAACCTTTATAATAACGTTATATAGGTTTATATTAATATTTTTAAATTTAAATATACATTTATTAATATAAAACTAACGTTTAAAGCCCTATTTATAAACTTTCGATTTAATATATAAATATTAATAAATTATAAAATAAATTAATAATACCTATAAAATTAAAAACTAAATAATATAAATTTTATTAATAAAAAATATAATAATAACGGCTATAAACCTTTATTTTAAAGAAAATAATAAAATAAACTTAAACCTTATCCGGAATAATAATTAATAATGATTTTAAAAAAGATACTTTATTTATAAAAAAAACAGGCTATTAATTAATAAAATATTCTTTATTTAAACGAAATAAAGCTAAAAATTAATACTATAACGCTATAAAAATATTAAAAAATCTATTTATATTTAAAAAATTTACTATATATTTATTCGAATTTAAAAAAAACCCTAAAAATAATAACTATAATTAATAGGATAATAAAAATAACTATAATAAAAATAAAGAAATAGTATAATATTTTATTAATTATTTATTTTTTACCGGATTATTAATAAAAATATATATAATTAAAATACTATAATAAAGGTAAATTAGTTTATATTTAATAATTTATATATAATTAAATATTAAAAAATCTTATAGGATACCGGTATTATTAAAATATTAATAATAAAAAAAATATAATTGGAAATATACCTTAAAAAATACTTAAACGTATAAATTAATTAAATTCCGGTAATATAATTATTAATTTAAAGTTAAAACTAATTAATAGCTATTGATATAATAACTATAAATAATAAATTAAGTTAAATTAAATTTTATATTATAAAAGCTCCTATACTATTTTTATTATTATTATAAAATATAAATAAATTAAAAGCTTATTTTAATAACGTTTTTAACGTTATTATAAAAAATAATAAAAAAACAATCCTAATAATATAAAAATAAGGATACCTTTTTTTTAATATTAGCCGTAATAAATTAATTATTTATTTTATAAAAGCTAAACTATATTAATTATATTATTAATTTAAATATTTATAAACCGAAAAATTATATAATTTATTAAAAATAGCTAAATATAATAATATTAATATATTAATTTTTAATAAGATTTAAAAGTTTTATTACTACTATTAAATTTATAATTTTATTTTTTAAAAGTTTAAATTTACGATTCGAAATAAATATAATTTTAATTATAAAATAATAATAAATATAATCTATTTCGATAGCTAAAACGTATTATATATTATTAATATAGCTATATTATTTTAAATAATAGTATTTTTAAAATCCCTATTAGTTAAAAATATATAAAACGTATTTTATAAATATTAAATTTATATATATTAAAGCTTTTTTAATATTATTATTTATAACCTTAATACGAACTTTATATTTAAAAAATTTAAAAATAACGTATAAATTATCGGCATTATTTATAAAAAAATACCCATTAAAGCTTATTAGGTAATTAAAAAAATCAAAAAAGTATATAAACCCTTAAAATATATTTATAAAATCCTAAAAAATAAAATCGGCTATTATATAAACCTAAATATAATTTTTTAAATAGCTATAAAAATATTTAATAATATAGCCGGCTTTAATAGCCTTATATTAATATTATTAATATTCGGTATTTATTTAAAAGTTATTACCGATTTTTTACCGTTTTTTAATATTATAAAACGAACCGAAATTATATAAAAGGCTATAAAAATATTAAAAGAAATACGATTTAAAATTAATATAAATTATATAATTAATATATAAAACGGTTTTATAATATAAGAAATTTTTATATTTCTATTATAAATAAAAATAATAATATAGAAAGAAAAAAAAGAATAAATAAGATTTTTTAAGATTATTATTTTTAAAAACCGTAACGTTATTATTAATATAAACGGATTAACGAAATTTCGATATACCTAAATTAAAAAATACTATTATAATTAATAAAAAGTAATAAAGGCTATAAAAAAATCGATATAAAAACCGATAATACCGGCGGGAACGAAAAAATCGATATAAAAATCTATTAAAATACCAATAACGTTAATAATAATAAGAAAATCGATATAAAAACCTATAAGGCCGGGAATAATAAAAAAACCGATATAAAAATCTATAATAGTTTCTAAAGGATAATAATCTATAAAAAAAGGACAAAATAAACCCTAAAAATACCTTATTATAAACCCTATTATAAACTATATTTTTATTATATACTATACGTTTAATGTATTTCTATTATATAAAAAGGAGATCAATTTCGAATTAATAATTAAATTAAAACGAAATGGAATTATTAAAGCTTTAAAAAAACTATTTTAAAAATTAAACGTTATAAAAATTAATAACCTCGCTATTTAAAAAGTATTCGAATTTATAAAATTCGATTAAATATATATTATTAAAAAGATCTTTAATATATAGTTTATATAAAAGATTAAAGGAAAAATAATTAAATTATATAAAAAATTACAATTAATTATTTAAAGCTATAAAAATAAAGGAAAAGAATTTATTTTTATATAATTACTAACTATTTAATAAATAAATTAACGTTTAATATTCATATTAATACCTTTATTATTTAAAATTTATAATATAAAAAGGGAATTACGAAATATTATTTAAGCCTATATTTAAATTAACGATAAACTTAAAAAAAAAATCTATATATAGCTACTAAAAAAAATCGTTAATAAATACTCTAAAAGTATTTATTTTAAAATAATTAAATCCCTATATAGTTTTATAGAATTAAGGTTATATTAATTTAAAATATACTATATATATTATAAAAAGAAATTAGCTATAAAAATGTTAACGTATAATTTATATTTATTAATAATTTATAGAAATGCCGAGGATTTTACTATTATAGGATTATAAACCGATAATATTTTTAATATTATTATAAAAAGTTTCTCGAAATTAAAGGAAAATAAATTTAAAAAAGCCGGATTTTATATAAAACTAAAAATAAACTTTATTATAATATAAAAAATCGAATTTAACGGTAGCCGAATTTAATTTATAAAAAAAGATATAATATTTACCTAATATAATTAAAATTAATAATTATAAAAAATCGATAAATTAGTAATTAATATACTATAATAATACGTTATTTAACGTATAAAAGGCGTATATATAGCCTTAATTTATTAACCGGAAATATTATTCGACCTATTAATAATAATATAAATTATATAATTAATAAATAAAAATATTAACGCTTTTAATAATTAAATCGAATAATAGATAAATAACTTAAAAAAGGGATTAAAATATATACCTTTAAATTTTAATAATATTAAATTATTTATTTTTATAAATAAATCGTTCGTAAATAATAAGGATTTTAGCTTTTAATTAAGGTTTATTATTATATTAATAATTAAAATTTAATTAGATATAAATTTTACGATTTATAATAATATAATTTATTAAAATTTAACTAAATATAAGAAAATTATTAAAAATATACTAATAAATAAATTATACGGGATAATTTTAAGTTTTAATAATACTATTATATTTAATATAATAATTAATTAAATTACTAATACCTTTAAATTATTATAAATGCCTATAATTATTTATATAAATTCGAAATTACTATATAAATACCTAATTAAGTTAGGAATAATATTAGAAAAAAGGCTAATAATCGATATAATATTATTTTAAAAATTATATAAACGATAAAAAATATTAAAAATTAGGTAAATAAATAGTAAAAATAATCTATTAAATACGTTTATAAAGAAAACCCTAAATTTAACCCTCGAAAAGCTAATTTTAATAAATCGATTTACCGTACGAATCGAAACCTTCGTTAATAGGATTATTATATTATAAAATGGAATAAAGTAACGTTACGGGGATAATATAACGTTATATATATTACATAATAAGGTTATGTATAAAAAAAAACGGGATATTTATATAAAAAGGAAAGGAATAGATTTAAGGCCGTAAAACGCGTTTTTTAACAATAAAACAAAAAATGCCTAGTATTAAATTACTGCTATTAAACCATTACAGTTAAACCATTATAGTTAAATCCATAATAAGCTAGTCTAAATTAGGTTTAGTATAATTATATGATTACATTACATAACTTATAAAACCTTAATAGTAATAATTAAATCCCTATTATTATAGCCTATAACTTTTACCTTTTAAATTTAATAATAACAGATTATCACCATAAAATCGCGATTCCATCGTAATTCGTATATACATACAATAAAGGCCATTTAATAAATATAAATAATTTACCGAACTTTTAATATTTTAAATTAAAATTTATTTTATATATTATTTAAATTAAAGCTTTTTATATAAAATAAATTAAAATCTTTTTATAATTTTATTTAACTTTTTTATATATTATTTTATAATTAAAAATAATATAAGGAAAAAACCTTAATAAAAAATTATTAAATAATTATAATTTAAAATAATATAATTAAATTATAAAAATTTTTCTATAAATAAAATAACTATTAAAGATTATACCCTAAAATTTTCAATTTTATAACTATTAAGGTGGCTATATAATTATAATTTAAAAAACTAGGTAAAATTATAGCATTTAAGGCTTATGTGGCCTGTCCAGCTTTTTGCTGACACAACCTGCCTGCCAAGCTTCCTCGAATAAACTAGCGGCTATTAGTAAGCGCTTTCACAAGACGCTAAACTTTTGTGGGGTTGATAACAGGGATCGGTTTTGATTAGACAATTGCTATTTCAATGGTCCCCCCCTTTTCAATAGTACATATGTACATGCACATAGAAACAACATACCTTATGTATGTCAAATGGGTCTGAGTTTCGTATGCGCGCTTACATCCAATCCCTCCAAGCGCCTATTTAACATCACTCCTTTCTTATCTATTTACATAAAACGAAGGCCAGGTCTTATCAAAGTGGCACGTGGAAAAGGCGCTTGAAGGGATGACGTAGCAGACTAACCGCGCGTCTAGAGTACAGAGCTTAGTGCGACATGAATGTCCCAGGTTAACAATTTAGAAATAACCAGACGACGACCAACCCAATAACCTTGTGATACTATTATTTGGTGAGGCTTCATTAGTAGTTGTTGGCAATTATAAACACAGAGAGTCGGTCACTGAATATACATATTTAACGGCTGTTATTGACAGGCGTCGCGAGGTCGTTATGTGAAGTAGTCAGAACATTCTCAATTACAACAATACACCTCATCTCAAGTACAAACGACTCGCAGAAGTTTCTCTACTGCAGGTAAGCTCGTCTCCTCTGAGGGAATTTATCGTTTGGAGATAGTCTGATGACTGTAGTTCGACCAGCTCCAGTCCTCAAATCATCAACACGCCCGAGTCAAAACACTTAATACCGGCAACTTGCAAGCGACACGATGTGTAAACAATACTACCGAAAGTACACTTGCGGCTGTAGCCGTAACGAGGAATTCAAGCAGTGTGACGAACGTTTGGGCACAAATGTGAAGTGCACCACGGTCACCAAGGTTCTTGCGGGCAAATCGCCTCATATGTGTTCGGCTCATATGGTGAAGTCAGATATAGATGAAATGCACCAAATGCACCGCCAAGCGGAGTAGAGCATCATGAAATACTTTGATCGGAGAGCCTCCTTTGTTAAATAAGTGGGATTGGCGGACACCTTACCAAAATATAGCATGAGAATATTTCGGATATAACAACCTTTGATAAATCCCTCCATTAGCCCAGCAGGTAACATCGAACACAATACCATAAAGTCGATGACTAGAATCCTCTCATATTTTCTTGTGACTAAACGTTGGCCGCTTTAACTTGAGTTTAGCTGCGTTGGTCTGAGTTGGTTATAGCTGGTAGGAAGCCAGCCTACCCGGCCGGGGAGTCTAGATTTCGTGTCCTTCGGGGGGAATCATGGCGGACAGCAGATGAGAATAACGATAACCTAATTCAAAAGCTACGTTACGGCCGTCTTCGTCCGGGCGATCTGCCGATTCACTTCTTACAGTCTCGGCTGTCATGTCGTGGTAGGGTGCTGACTGAGCACCACACACACCTTAGATACCCAGCTCCACCTCGGGCACCTCACATCTCATCGAGCATCAACTACTACTAGGGTCCTCAATGGCTCTAACCACTAATAACTATTTCTCTACCGTGATATACCCTTAACATGATCGATTACTTTCAGGATATATAGAACGATCGAGTTCTATTGCTCTATTTCGAAACTCTTGCCTTTAATTCAAACGACACGTTATGAATACATTCTTTAGAAATGAACTCCGCATCGCAAGATGCGAATTGAATACAATAATGCCGCAACTCAAAACATATCCAGCTTACTCCGGGCATGAAATATTTTAGCGGGAAAATCATCAAAGGGACCCAGAGGATTAGAACCATACCAAATAAGATTAACACAAACTTGAATACAGTATAAGGTGAGTGACGATACTACTCAGAATGCGGAGGAATCGTCCTGACGGATAGCAGAACAGACTGTGCATACGGGATAAACCAACGCACGCATAGTCCTCAAGCAGCATAAACCTCATGATAATTAGCTAAATAGTCATCATGCCAACCAATCTGCCAATAATATTAGCTGCAAAAAGTATCTTCTTATCGGAGGAACAGGCGGAAGCGGCGGATCTACGCAAAACCTTTAATCTAGGCGAAGGCCATACGCATTGGTACGATTGGTACAAAAGATGCTTGTGGGGTGGGTTTCATAGGGTAAAGAAGGCAAATTTTTGCACGGCTATATAATGTAATATGTAAAAAATAAGGTTATTTTGAGAAGAGAAAAAGAGCTACAGAACCTAGACTCGATTTTCAGTCATGAGCCGCCTCGTGCTCCCCGATCTCTGAGTTTCACCGCTTGAGAGCCGGTCCCACAGCTTCCACGTCCTTAATCCATTGATCATTCACATGCGCTTGTGTATACTAGGAATCAAAAAGCCTAAAGACAGCAAATGTATCAAATTGGCCGGCCGTACAGTGTACTCCTGATATTCTCTGAAGGAGAGCTGGCCCAGTCTCCTAGTCTTACTCTTGATGGTATGATATTCTAGATTATGGTGTCTTCGTCGCCTATCTAAAGTCATACTCCTCTTCTTGGCTCTGCCTTGCAAATTAGAAAATATAGCTCACTTCTGCCATATAATGGCCTCAAGATCCTCTAAGTCGCTCTTGGGTTATTTACACCTGTATTTTGGAAGACAGACCTTAGTAATTTCCCTGCAGATAATGATATATCACTCGGATAGTTAAACCATAACGCTTCAATCCTCCTTCTAATAGTCTCTATTGCCTGTACAATGGCAAGAATATTTACAAAAGATGGTGCCACGGAAAAATCCATATAAGGGAATCTATGTAGTAAGACGGGATTTCCCCTTAACATTAGCTAATCATGAAGCCGTTGTCCCCTCGCTATTTCGGAGGTTATCAAGTATGATGGTGGCTTCTGAGTCCATTGGTATCTGCGACTGTGGTAGCGATGCTGTAAGGCGTGAAGGCTGTACGGGCGATATAAATAGATGGGCGTTCACAAGATGCCGCAGCTCTGAGTCCCACCTATGATGATACCGCCTTCGGTGTTTTCAACCCTTCGTCCTCGGCCACCGTAGGCTCAATAGCGTCATACTATTAATCCATGCAGACAATCAGATTATCAATAAACCTTTCAAAGAGACGATTCTTGAACCCCACTGCTTCAATTCCGATCTTTCTTCGGGAAGTATTCGAGCTAAGGCAGGTTCACATACGAACATCTACAACGCCATCCCCGACATTGTTTAGTGTTGAACGGCAATATGGAACAAATTCATGAGGAGTGTACTACTTCGGTGTATTGAGTACAAGATGAGGCTAGAGGAGGCAGAGCCTCCTTATATATACAGGTGGCCATACGCGAGGCCGTTATAGTAGTGGCCTTAGCCCTACAGTCTTATCCCAACATTGAAGGTTTAGAAAAGTATTGGTCAAGTTTGGGGCTGAGGTACGTTTCCTATTCATTAATGTTACGTCTTATAACCGTTATTGCTAACCGACCTAGACAATACTTATCATAGGGGAAGCTATAAGGATAAGCATAGAACCGACAGCGAAAGAAAACAAGGAAGATCTACCTCGAGGGACAGGTCGGTGCATATGATGCTAGGAGAATCAGAATACAGGCGATATTCATCTCAACAGAGATAAGGGACAAGAGTTTCAGAAGTGTAGATGGATTTTATGTAACAGTTTGACGGATATGCATAACTGTTATAAGTTCCCAGTTCCCTAAGTAGGCATGACGGCTAGCAATCAAGTTAGTCAAGTCTAAATTCATCGTTGTGAACCGAAAGCGAAGTGTTATCTGCAGTGTCAGGGAAAGTACAGGCAGAATTCCACAAGAAAGTCTCTATCCAAATAAGCACCAACAGCTTCGATACCTCGGGGATTCCCAGCAAGAACAAACTCTGTATGTATACTTGAATCTCGGATTCAGCGGCAACGTTGCAGTTCAAACACGTTGGAAGGTCTACAAAATCTAGGAGCTTATGATCTCCCTTGCGTTGCTAGTGTTGGCGAACAAGTCATCAGCTTAGTTATCAGTCCCGACCAGGAATCACTAATGCACAAGCTAATTCGCAGTTCAAATTAGCATTCCAGGAAAGTGTTGTTGAACCATGGCACTAGGAATAACGCAAAACCCCCCAACTCAGTACCACGTCGGGCAATGGAGATAAGGAGGCTAGGTACTAGGTCGGTTTGTATCCATGCGAGCGCGCCTTAGAACAATCCACCTTACTAGAGATAACAGCTCATTGAGTGGACAATACGCCCAAGATGCAGGACGATAGACAAAAATCGAGTTCAGTTACTAGGAGCATGGTAATATTCGTGTCAAGTAATTGGTGGGTACACATGGTCTGGTTGTCAGGCACGGTGATACTTTGATATTGAAAGGTCTTCAATACCCAGTCACATTGTCACTTCTAACTCAAATGATCATCTAGTCGATGAAGCTAGTTATTTGTTGATTTGCGGGCCAAGGACTGGTACAGTACAAGGACTCTCGTAGCATTGTGTATATATGTCAGGCCTCCCTCCATGTGTAGACAGCCGAACCTCAAGTCAAATCAAGTCTCATGAACACTGTATTTCAACATTATTGAGTGATGGATTTTGGCCTAGACAGTGAAACGCTAATATATATAGAAGCTGTTGTGTCTCAATGAACCCTTCGCAACAATATTTCTCGATTTGGATACATTTTTGATAGCCTGGGATTTTCTCTCATATGGAGACATGTCAAAAGTCAAAAGCACCCTTGAAACTCATTGTTCAGCAGCATATTCTATTGCAGTTTACTTCCTGCAGAGATAGGAACTTTGAAGTGCAGAGCAGTCATCTCTCGCTCAAATTAGAGGGCAATGAAATTGTGTGATCAGTGACCTGGTTATGTCTCCAACAAAAACCTCGCCGAGTTATCTACGTCCAACCAGTTCATGCTCTCTGCCTACGTTAAAGTATGATGGTGGTTAAAGTCGCTCATCGAAACGCCATATATCGCCGTCCGTTCGTGAACTTGATTTGAGGCCGTCATCGAAAGAGGAAGCATATATCTTTCGTGTAGCGACATATATCAACCGCTGGTCACAAAACAGAAAAGCTTGCAATGCCATAGGCATCGTAGGCTGGGCCAGAGCCAGACATCGCGTCACATTATTGTCGACGACGGAGAACAGAAAAAAGCGCCCTGTGACACGGTGACTCGACATAATTGTCCGCGTTGCACATGCATGTGAATCAGCCA
This sequence comes from Xylariaceae sp. FL0662B, assembly GCA_022376535.1. Lineage (NCBI taxonomy): Eukaryota > Fungi > Ascomycota > Sordariomycetes > Xylariales > Xylariaceae > Xylariaceae sp. FL0662B. The sequence goes on from JAJJKD010000131.1 coordinate 9,946, forward strand.
TCACTGAAATCTACCGGGCTGCAATCAGCCGCTCTCCGCATTCCCTTCCCTGTCCACCACGGAGCACAGAATTGTAAAATACGACGACATCCCAGCAGAGCAGCGATCAACTGGCAGTCCCGTATCCTGTGTTTCCCCATCTTTTCGCTGTCTAGCCAACGACGATAGAAGAAGATATTATAGCCGGCTACTCGTCAGCCGTGTTGTCCCTTGTGTGTCTGGTTGTCTGTGCTGTCCTGTGTGCTGTCTTGTTGCCGCGGAATCTTGCGCACGGCAAGACCCGGAGCCAAGCTGCGTAAGGGCATTAGACCGAGATGTGCCACGACGGATGATCTATTAATCACTTACCCACGGCAGAACGATTTGTATTTTTTTCCCGGCAAACGGAACCAAGCGGCCGTTGTTGTACATGTTTGAGCACGGAGTACATACATCTAATCGTCATCGCATCTGGTATGTATGTACGATAGCCACGAAGTGCTCCGCGCACGCCAGCCAACGTGCGCGATCCCATACCACTCTAGATGCGTACATACATGCAAACATCTTTCACCAGAGCTGCAGAAAGCCACAACGTGCACCCGTACGGCGTACCGAGGAAGCCGAATGCCGGGATATCACTAGACGAGAACGGAACACCCGAGTCTAATTTAACAACAGTTGAGCGGAGTAGGCATGTGTTTCATGCGAATCAGTGCCGGTGGTTGCAAGATGGACATCCTCTCCTGAGAACACGTGCTACACACCAGGCATTTATTTCTTTATGGGAAACCTGTACGATCCGGAAACCTATCCGTACAGTATGTCGACTTACCATATTGAACCAGTCGATAGACATATTATCGGCAACGAGGAAGCACCTCAACTTAATTCGGTATATTATGACCAACCACTCACTCGGGTCTCGGTGTTACAAGTTCCCATTCCAACAGTGAACGAAGCCTGCTAGTCCCGTTTGAAAACAATTTACCATGTACATGATGAGCACGGGGTTATAGCCCAAATGGGAAAGATGTTGTACGTCGCACACAGCTCGATCCAATTGCTCTATTCGAACGGAACGCCGTAATATATCTGATCGATAACAAGAACGAGACGATCATGGCAAATACATGTAATTATCGGTTTCCTCCGGTCCAGCGCGTTCGAAGTGGAACGCCGAAAATACCAAAAAAGCTTGTCTCAGCTCGGAGTTAAGCGACTTGTGAGCGATTGATGTCTACCCCTGCATGCCGGTCGATAGTCTAGAGGACTATTGACGAGGGGGTCAGAAGTTATGTATGTATTAATATGTGATGTATTCTATGTAAGCTACTGGAATGTCCACACCCACGCCCACCACCCACAGCTACAAACAGAGGTCAGCCGACACACATGAAATAAAGAGATGCATGTAGATTGATGGATACGACCCTGTCAAGCAACCCATCAGATCGGTTCGATTTCCATCCGTTCTTCGGCGTCAAATGACATATCTAGGTAGTGCATTTTTATGGAGTGATGAGAGAAGAAAGTAACGAGACAACTCATTAGGTTAGTAACCAGTTATCATAGTTCCCTCACACAAAAGCTTCGTGTCCGAGTTACACAATAGGATTTAATCGCCGATTACACAGGACACGGGACCCATTGAAGGTTTAAGAATTATTAATAGCTTTGTAAAATACAACTCCTCTCTGGAATCACAGACAGGAACTAGCTCAACTGCTCGACTAGTAGTAGGTGGTAGGGGAGATAGGAGTCAAGCTAAGTGCCTCGGTCTTACTGTTACTATACGTACATACATATATACAATCCAAAGTCCTCAAATGTAATTGGGTCCCGGAATGAAGCCCTTGTTTTGTGTAACCACTCTTCCGCGTGGGAATTCGTCTCTCGGACACCGAATAGGCGCGCAATTCGAGATGTACATAATGTTAGTAAAATGGCAAATAGAACGAACTATGATAATGATCCTCCTCGTGATGAAACCTCGCTGACCGATGAGACAACCGGTGTAGGCACTTGGCGAAATTTGCTTGCCCCGGGAGACAAGTCTCGATTATCAGATGCGGAAATAAGCCACTCGAGATTCAAGGGGCCTTGCGTCAACCCCAAATCAAAGGAATTGCTTTTTTACTTGGCGCGTCAGCTCTTTGTGTTTCACAACCTTGTAACTGATCAACAGCAAATGATAACTGAGACACAGAGAGAGGAATCAAAAGGATCAATTTCAAAGTAAGGTAAATACGAAGTAGCCAGCAGCGAAGAAGTATCGTAAATAGAAACAATTGTGTAAGGTGAAATCAACGTATGAGTACTCCGTAATATGAGCAAGCCCATGGAAGGTTATCCGTAAGAAGATTTGCTGGGGAACAAAGCTTACTTATTCGGGGCCGAGATACAAGTGTACACCGTTGACGGTATATCTCCATCCCAAGTGACCGGGACCGTCAGATTATAGTCAGAAAAGTCAGAAACACGAAGGTTCGAAGTGCCATGCATACATGACAACGGCAAGAGAGCAATGAACTATGAGGAAAGCATTTTCAGCCTCACTATGTGGCGCGTAGACTACCACACCATCTTCAATACTACCACCCCCATCGCAAATCCCAAGATCCTGGATGGAGATTGTGCGGAATAGGCACCGAAGGTAGGCTCCCCAGCTCACGCACGTAGAAAAGCCACGAGGCCATCTAGGCCGTCGCGATGGTGGCTGACGAGATGTGAATCTGGTCTACATGCGGGCTTTCAGCTCGTTTAGCCTCCTAAACGTGGTTCGATGCGCCTTAGCTATCTATCGTCTCTCGTAAATCTGTAAATGGCGTGCGGGCGTCTATGACCAGCCCATGGAAGGCATGCGTGCAGTAAGCTAACTAGTTTGGGGGGCGGAATTAGTAGCGTGGTCGCCACCACATTCCTTGACTTGTGAGTTGAGATTCCTGACCCGGGGTCATCCGAACCCTCCTTTCCAGAGAGGATACAAGCAACGAGTTGTAGTGACCGTCTGTCTACCCGCCTCAGTTCTGCAAACCCACTGCCTAACTATCTGTTGCTGACACTTTTGCGTTGCCTGGAATCCTGCAATGTTCGCGTGCTTAAGCATGCTTTTGTTCCAGGATGCGTTAAAGAGGGTGGGTGAGAGTGACAAGCGAATCAAGCAGCGACTCAAGGTTGGGCACTGGTTGACAGCATAGCATCTGTAGGCACCATGTTTTCGTGGCATATCGAAACCGAGGATCAGCACCTTTCGTCCTGCACAGGGACAAGTCACAAGAGAGGCCTGTATGCATATGTAGGCAGCATTGCGTATGCCGGGGCCAGCACCTTTCCCCTCCCTCCATGCTTTGTTGCATTAGGTACGTATGTAGGTACCTAATCACCTGAAGGAGGGACGGAAAGCTATTGTAACAGCTTGGGGCGCGAAAGTTACTGGCGAAGTGAAGCTCTATGTATCCTACCGCTTCATTAATACAACACGAAAGCAAAGTTCAACTTAAGAGTATGAGTAATCGCAGGTCAAGGTCAAAACTTGACAACTACGTTGATTCTTGGCTTGTGTATGACGCCCCTGAAATGGCCAATGTGACATCGTTGCCGTTGGGAGAATATCTAGTTTGTGCAAAATGACTCGTATTATCGTAGCTCTCCCCCGCAACTATGATAATCAACAAGGTTCTGACACATCGCTCAGCTACCTTGCTTGCTGGTGGGTTCGAGGGCGACCAACACTTATTGACGTACCAAGTATCGTTCGTCATGGTCCATGTTCCAATAGACGAATATTGGGTTAATTTACGCCCGTTTTGCATGCCGGAATAGGTACTAACATACTGAAATATCCCCATGATGTTTTCCATAACCCAGGAGATCAGCGTCTTCAGTGGGGACCAACCATAAGAGATACAAGTCATGTTGGACTTTAGATGTTCGTCTCGGTCAGAGTTTAGAATAATGGAGAGGAGGCTATGAGACCTCGGCCTTTGTCATCACGCTTCTCCTGCCGACATTTTCTTACTTTGTTGAGTAGTATAATGAAAAGTAGTTTAGGCGACCTATCACCCCATAGGAAAAAGACTTGCTTAGTCTCTTACTAGCACACGGTATTTTCACCAGCCATGTCAAACACAACACAATCACTTCCAATGTGAGGTCTGGAAATACGTATGAAATAGAGAAAGTTTCGGCTTACCTATCCCGGTGTATCAGATGGAACTGGACACTCGTGACCAATGTACGACTATGGCATCTCAACATAGACCAAAGAAATGAAGACGCCTAGTTCCAAAGCCGGAATTAACATTACGATCGAAAAGCGTTGCTATTGTCTTTAATGCTTGGGGCCGCTATGCCGGCTACCTATCCCTGAGCTTTATCCCACGAAGCATTAGGGCGTGCCAGGCTAGGCTAGGCTAAGTAGTTCTACTCTCCAATACTGCAAGTACATGACAAATATCGCAAAACAGCATATCTGGTGTATAGCCAGCGATAACACCACACTCGTTGTGGAGTATCCTCAGGTATTGTGTGACAAAATCCTTCTATTAGGGAGCCAACACATGTCCGAAGATCTTGCTAGCCTCTCTCTCTCTAGTGGCTTCAAAGTCGAAAATAGAAACCGCCCTCAAAATCAAATCTTAATCAAACTGCCGATCCCTTGTCCCATTCCAAAGTGCGCCTGTGGTATTGGTACCTAATCTCCGGACACCGCACTTTTGCACATAGTAGTCGAATCGAACCCTAGAAGCCTCGTAGACCAGAATGTTATCCTCAAAATAGATCTCTCTATCGTTACAACCGTACACGTGCCGTACTGCCAAATTCCCGAAATCTATTGCGCATTCCAGACGAAAATGTCGGCCCAGAAAATAAGGTGTAAGTAGATGAAAATCCTCGAGAAAAAGAGATCCAGTGAAATGCCCAGTTCTTCGTGAATAAACGCCGTGAAAACAAATTTCCTGCCTGCCTGCCCGGTGTATAGTAACGCATAGCTTCCTCCCAAAATTTTGGTATCCAGGTGCGAATTTATTGTGTCCGCCTTGCCAGTCTGTAACCTATAACTCCAAAGCCTCCCCTAACTGATTACCCGTACGTTCTTCGTAAATTTTGTCGTCGCAATGGAAACATTATATACTGTTACTGGTGGATGCCTGGTAGGGGAAAAATGGTTGCAATTTTTTCTTTTCTTTTTCTTTTCTTTTTTGCCTCTGATATACCGTACGTGTAGTAGTAGTGATTTAACCAGGCAGGCAAATCTCCTAATGAGTAGGCATCGATCTTATGGCATATTTGTATTTGGAACGGGGGTTTGCTCTGGCGCACTGCTCAGTCTGTAGAACTCGATGGTCTGTCAGGATCTGGCTTCGTCTCATCAACAAGTGCTCGGTTCGGTTCGGTCTTTTCACTCCCACAACCCTTCACCAGCCTATGTCGCTGTTTATCGTTAGTAATGATCGGAGAGGATTTGACTTGACCTACCTTCAACGCGTCCTTCCTCGAAAACGCCTTTTCACAGACCTCGCACGGAAAAGGCTTGACAGCAAGGTGGATTCGCTTATGCCTCTTAAGATCATGGTTCCTATTGAAAGATTGGGGACATATATCACACCGAAAAGGGCGATCCTGCTGCTGCGTCGGTTGCCCGTGAGCATAAATGCCGTGCGGGCCAAGAGGGTGACTCGGATACCCAGGTGCCATCGGATGCATACCCGCCACAAGGGTCATCGGTCCATTCGGGTTCGCTATGTTTGACATGACTCCTGGTGGTATGTGGTAGTTGTAAGATCTTGTATATTGTGGCGGACCCTGCATAGGTGGTGGATGTGGCGTGCTGATTGCTGGAATACCCCTTGACATGATTCCTACTGACGTTGCGGATGTATGTGTAGGCGAAGCCTGAGTAGAAGCAAATGATGGAAAAGGCGGCTGATGTGGGTTGGATGAGGAGGGGGATGTATAATAGTTAGCAGTTGGCGGAGGCCGGGAATAGTTATCGGGTGGCGCCGTTGTCGATGGAGTGTGGTGGTGCGAACCTTGAGCTTGAGTATTCATCATCGGATGTTGTAGAGATTGATGGTTTGCAGGGTGTGAAAGGCCGCCTGCATGACCGGCACCACTGCCTAGTATAGGGAGAGGAAACGGAGAAGAGATAACGTCGTGTGGAGGAGCTGCCAGTCCTTCTGCCGTTGTCGTCGGTTGCGAGTTTGTAGCAGCGTAGCCAATATCATTACGATGATGATTCCGTCGTAACAATGGTGTTTGTCCCGGTCCCATAGTTGGCGAATGTGGATTTGTACCGTTGTATCCATTAGGAGAACCATTGTACCCACCACTGCTCGGTGAGCCACCGTATGCGGCTCCGTTAGGAGAGAAGCCAGCACGGCGGTTTGGCTCCATCGCCGCCGCCTGTGCGCCGTGGGTGGTCGGGCTATACGTATAAGATGAATTACCAGGCAAAGTCCAAGTGGCCTGCGGGAGGTAGGGTGTGATTCCTGCCTGAGGACTCTGGGAGCTGCCACTAGTAACGCCAGACGAGAGGGGGCTTAAGCCGTCGCTGGCGGCCACTCCTGGGGAGAAAGTCAGATCTGGAATAACAATAGGAGGCGGGTAAACCGTGTAGTCCGGGGGCGGGTGGGAGAAAGGAAAAGGAAAATAGGGACAAGGACGTCGGAGACGATTAAATTTAGAAGGCGGCATACTGGGAACCTGAATATCCAAGGGCGTATTTGGAATGGGAAGGTGAAACTGGGGGAGACCATGGGCTGCTGGTCTACGCGAAGCGAAGCTATTCGTAGTGACTTCCATGCTTCGGAGCACGAGGGTCGTCCTTAAGACTAGGACGGCCGCCGTCTGTTGACCAGCCCGATCAACCTGATTCTATTCCAAGCCGGCGACACAATCTAATTTTCGATCAACAATGTTGGCGGCGGAACCTTTAAAAAATCGAAGGTTTAAGCTAAGACAAGTTTGTTCCTAGCAAAGCATCAATCTTCCCCCTGATCTGAACCTAGGTCGTTATTAAAATAGCCGCCTTGTGTTGTTGTCGAGCGCGCCGTCGACCCAATAGACCGAGCCAGAGGATATCGTACTGTCGTATCGTGCTGTCAATGCTGATGAAGGTTTAGGCTTGCGGTTCTGGCCGGCCGTTTCGATGACTACTGAAGCTGGCGGTGTCAAGGAGACAACTTAGATAGTGGCTATAGTAGTCGAGATATGGAGTCCCTGGGGAGAATCACACTTAGTGGAAGTGACCTGGGAGGTGGGTTCACAAGCTTTAATGTGAGTTCCCTGTGGAGACGTCGATCTTCCAGAATGGCGGCCGGGAGGCGCCTAACGAAATATATATTTTCAGGGCTTTATTGAGCGATTGGCTCCTTGCCCAGTAGTACATCTATGTCGTAAGTTGATCCTAAGGCAACCATGCAGGTAACTTTGTTTTTTTCCGTTTGATTTTGTAAACTGTTTCTTCTGGGGACCCAAGGGTACTTTCACTCTCTCTACCAATCTTATTTTACTTTTTTTTTTTTTTTCCGCTAGGAGGAATCTGGCTTTAGTAAGTTTAGATGAGCTGGGTAAGGTTCAGGGCTAGTCCAGGTCGAACCCCCGGGCTAGTTTCGATGGGCTGGGGTGCTGCCGGACATGTACATATGCAGTTCGAGACTGGCTGGGAGAGTTTGTAAGGGGCACAGAGCTTTTCTGGGTTGAGCGGGTGAGGCGTGTTAGGTTCCCAAAATTGGAGCTACATAGAAACTCTAATTATTGTATCATCTCCCAGAACGCTTGGATTCAGGCGAGGCTTTGGTCTCAAGTCATTCAGCGGGTATAGACTCTACAAACGGTTCTTGTCACGACGGTCGGTGGCTTGCTGGGTTTGGGTCGGCACTCAGTGACAGGGCTGGGCGGGTTCTAACACGTGCGTTGAGTGAGGAAACATGTAGGTAGGTAACCAGGTAGACGAGCTGCTGGAAATCGACTTAGGCACGGGAGTGGTGGTGGGAGCATGCACTATACTGCATACCGCTGCGGTCCTGAGATCGTGACCATGTCTTCAATACAAAAGGACAAGTCCTCCTTGAAAGACTGTCAGTCTTAGGCGTGGAGGTTGGGGTATCAATCAAGGAGGGAGGGAACGCCGGCCGGTTGGGTCAACTCGGGAGAGAACGAGACATGCAAAAACGAGTAGTGTCTCTGAAGATGTATGTACTTGGACCGGTGTTGCTATCTAATGAGGAATGGGAGATTTCAGAAGAGGATGGACACAGTCAGGTAAGTCAGGCGTGTACTTGTAAGAAGGAAGAGGCTAGAACCCTGCTCGACTTGGTACCGCCCCATGCACCCAAGATTCCGGGATGCGCTTATTTTCAGGGCATCATTAGTACAAGCCTATATGTATAGCAGTTCAATTATTGACCCTTCAACTAATAGGTGCATATTTATGATGTTATTATTGGCTGTGCAATAACTCGACACAGCTGAGAGACAGCGAAAATAAAACGGTGTTTTATTGACTGGAAACCTGCCTCTGTCGACTTAGTTAGCTAAGAGCAGTAGCACCACGCTTATGGATCATGCAGCTGAACACCTGGCGGGTAGCCATATTCCTTGCCCGAGAGACGTTCAGGTCCCCGGCGTTGAAACTTGAGATGATGGAGTTGGGGGTCTTGATGGCTTGTCAGGGTCACCCATCGATCGCTCGGCCGTGTGTCCGTGACCCATCCAGTAGCCTCCGGGGTGGGCGTTCTCGTTAACACGATTAAGCAATCATTACATCTGTGTCATCCAGCTAGAGCTACACTAGGAAGCATAGGAAAGGGGGCTAATTACATGACTATATACCTATACATACATAGGTACCAGTATCTCAATCATATTGAAAGTATACAGCTGACAGCCTTTTACTCATACGAGAGAGATGTCAGATGTGGGCAGATAGTGTAAAATCCATAGATTTCTGACCCCCGGTAGACTCGTCCCTCCTTTTTTCTAGTGTATTGTCTTGGCGCACGATCATCAGAGATATGCTGCCCGATATGACTTAGCTCGGTTTAGCACACCGATGTTACCTTGCGGCCTTCTTATGCATTGCACAAACAGAAATAGTCTCGCGGCTAGGGTTGCTCGGATCTTAAGTTGATCTCATCCACCCTTGGCTGGGGTAGGGGGACTTATGGCCTAAGAGAAAAAGAAACGGCCTATTATGATGGCCTAGACACATTATTTTATTTAGCCGATGCTACGGGCTTCAACTCTCTGACACTTGAGTGGTAGCAACCTAGCATTGATGCTTTGAAAGATGATGGTTTAATGTCTACGGAAAACACCAGCTCCCAAGTTAAACATTTGATCAATACACACAAAGTAGGCAGACACCTTAAAGAGACAATGTACTCGGCTTCAACTCCAGCAATTGCGGGCAGCACGCGCTGGGAACATTGAGTTCTTCAAAGCTTTATGAATCGTACCGAAGTTCCTGTGCGTTGATGTGATGTACACGATGAAGACGTGAGAAGTACATAAATAGCCACAATCCATCTTCCAAACATTCTGATAACTCGTGAACCAGGAAAGACTTCTCTCCTGCTCCGTCCACCAACATACGCATCACGGATAGTAAATTTTAAGTCTCAGGTAAGGACCTAGCTAGCTCCAGCTGTGGGGGCCAAGAGACTGTCGCCGCCGATCCAAAGATATGCCTACCCGTAGTAGGGAGATACCTACGTAGATACATACGCGTACAATTATTGCGACGAGGATTGCTCTAGCTTTCCTCTGTATCAAATATACTAACTAGTACACACAGCAACTCGTAGCTGGAAGATCACTAGTCCACTACGTACCGTGCAGAAGACTGCCTGAACTGCTTGCCAGCGTCTCTGCAGACTGCGTGCTGCATGGAATCAGAAACGGACGTGATCAGAACGGGGTAGAAACAAGGGTATCCTAGCTACCAGCTCCTCTCCCTTCGGAACCATGCTCGCGCTCCGCGAAATAGCATAAAGCCGTATATACGTATACCTGCAGAAATACTGAATAGTAATGGCCTGTTAGAAGAGCATCGTCGACCAACGGATTCTCTCTTTGTTTGCCAAAAAAGAAAAGATCCCCAGGAGTTTGGTAAACCCAGATCGCGGGAACAGCAGTGCATTGGTTAGATGCATCGTCGAAGCTCCCAATGATCGAGAAACGCTGATCTACCAGATCACTTGGTCCCAACATGTGCTGCTTGTGTGCCGTTCAACGCAGGGACGGCGGGGGGGGGGCCATCCCTTAAGCTTCAGGGGGCTACCTAGACAGTATGTAGACATTATGTAGGCAGTATGTAGGCAGAAAGGGATTCGTAGTAATAGGTATATCACTAGGTACGTACTACGTACTTCCTACATACGTATACATGGTATGCTTGGTTGGAGTAAGTTGGGGCTCAGACGACATCACAGAACTCAATGTGTTGATACATATTCCCAAGTGTGAAAACCCCGCATCCAGCTTGGATTCCCTCCTCCCGTCTCCAACTCGGTGCCAATGACTTCATTGGTTGCACGTCATACATGTATATGCTAGGTATGAGTTACGCCGTACTGGACAACCTTGATAATATCTGGATGTAAGACTTACATATGTCGTTGTCTTCCACCCTCGATAGTCTTGTACTGTACAGATGTACCTACTTCTAACTAGTGACCGTCCATGTTAGTATTATATGTATTGAAGCTCGCACCCTCAGCTGGTCCCTCGCCCAGAGCCTTTTGTAATGCGGTATCAAAGCTTGACCGGTCATCGAACTGAGCAGAGCCTTGTCTGAATCTAGGAATTTCAAACGAGCATCTCTGCACTATTCTCTTGATCGTTCACACTGAAATGTCCCTTTCTCACTCCCCTACATAATAATACACTACGTATTAGGAGCGGGAGGATTTCCTTCTGTCATACATGCCTGTCAGTTCTTCCTCAGATGCGGACTTTTAGAGCTTCTCCCCCAAAGCCGGGGAATTTGTTTGTGCATCATCTACAAAGTAGCACATGTCTCCTATTCCATTTTTAGCACTCGTCCTGCACTGACAAATACATAGTACATATTATGCGTAGGTCGTGGGGAGTAATACTGGCAGACTGGTTGATGGATTCTATTGTGTTACTCCACATATATCCCGTCCCAAGATCTCATCAACACTGTCACAATTATGGACCTGATCTTGCCGTATTTGAATTGCTTGTTATGCTGGAACAGACGGCATACGGTCTCCGATTGGACGGCTCGCTTGAAAAGGAAGGATGACGGTCCTACTCTTGGTTGCCGACTCCGTGCGTGATAGGCAGATAGTTGGGGCCGAGCAGGGATTACTGGTGAAGGTCTCAAGGTCACTTGCCCGAGTCGGTTCCAAGCTTCGAAGAGGTTGACTGGTCGTCCCTCAAACGTACATACATACTACTGTACCGTACAGTAATAACAGAAGGGCGTTTTTTTATTCAGACTCTGTCTGTACGACGCGTGAGCGCCAAGCTTGGCGTCTAGAATCGCATCACTCGAGCGGAACTAGTGGCGCAAACTCAAGGAATCTTAGCATCTGCATGGCGCAAACAAGGTTAATCGAGATAGATGCAATTCATCTACAGTACCATCGACGTACTGTACCTCCCCTCCCCTTGTCAGGGACGCTGTGACTTGTTGGCCACTTCCTCCGCGTCACCTTGGGCCTTTCGTGGGATCACCTACATAGGACATGCAGTTCGTCCACGCAGCCCGCCCGACGCCGGACGCGAAGTTCCCGGTCAATAGCCCAAAGGATCCAGCGAGTGCTATAGGAGTGTCCACGTGGTGTAGCCCGCCACTTGACGATTCATAGATTTAATCCAGGCGAACTTATTCTCATCAGAACCCAACTAATAAGAACAGCCAAGGAGCTGGTTACTCGGGATACCACACAGTCCCAATTCCAGCCTGTGAGACCACATTTCCGTGTCGGGGGTATGCAGACAAATCGGCAACCACTTGGCTAATACGACATACGACATGTTTCCGGGGAACATGATGACTAAAATGCAGTGAAACCAGTAACGTTGAATGGAAGTGTGTAGAGACAAGCATGGAAGCGCCGTGGTCAGATGTCGACTCCGACACTGGACGAACTGTCCTAATAAGTGGGATGTTTTCAAATTGTGCCGCGGGTTGATTCGAGTGTGGTTAATTTGCTTAACGAATGCATTCAATATATTGAATAGTTGAATAATTTATACGAAGTAATACATAGGTGGGGAACTGCGCATTAAGGAGATATCGGAATTTAGGAATGGATGACCTTCCCCCTCCCCCTTTTCTATTATCCCTTCTTTTCTTTTTTCTCTTTTCTGTTTTTCTTTTTCCCTGCCAGGTTTCGACAGGCATCACAGACGAATTAAAAGTTACCAATTGAAGAGATGGGTCTAGACTCTCCCATCTAGGCCAGACTCCGGTCCATATACTGACCATTCATGTTTTCAAGTTTACATACGTATCTGAAGTTTTGTTCGCCTCTGTGGGAACTATCGTGGGGTCCTGCAGAACCAACTGAACCAAAGAAGAAAAAAAAAAAAAAAAAAAAAAAAAAAAAAAAAAAAAGCCTACAGCGCAAGTCTGTTGGAGTGCACAGGAGATTCGAGAAGTCCTCGGAAGCTTCCGCAGTGCCGACTCCGAATGATGGGCCAGGCGATCTCATTGCTCACGAGTCAAAAGCTTACACTGGGGCGGCACAATTGCTTACGAGGATGCTTGCAGGTCATTGCACCCGAGCCAAGTTAGAGAGTGCAAAATATCGTATTTTCACGGCTGCGCTTCCTTCAGATATGTATTCTACAGTGATAGCTTCACGGGTTACTTGCCCAAACTGGACGGATATATCGGATCTCTAACCGACTAAAAGCTCGCGATAATATCTTAGTCTCTGCTCAACATGGAAATAAACGTTGGATTCCCATTCCGAAAGCCGCAGGGGATATTTATCTTAAATATTCGTACCGTAGTAATACCTCCACGTATGATGCTCGGGTATCACCCATTTCATCCCCACAGCACCAAAACCTACATATAGTGTGAACTGGAACAGCAAGGTGGTTGTGGTAGTACTGATGGGTGAAATGTCCCGATGTATTAAGTATGTTCGTACTCCGTGCATACAGGGTTGCTAGGATCAGCACTTGGTCGCCCTTTAAGACCTTCTTTTCAGCTGCCCTCGGGCTTCTGGTCATACCCCCGTTCGGAAAGAATATTAGACCGGATCAGTACCTTATCATAACTAAGCTACTAATAATAGCCAGGCACCCGTCATACGATCGGAAATTCGACCTGAACAAAAAGTTCGAGAACAAGAATAAAAGTAAAATACACAGTAACAAGAAAGAAACTGGCCACAATGCGGAAATGTGCATTCTGTAACGATTCTGGCTGCTACCGAAAATGGTATGGTTATCCATGGCTCTGGGTCCTCTTGATCCTCGGTTGGCGCACAACGGCATGAGCCTTTTGGGTTCTACCCGAAACACAAAAAGAGCCTCAACACTTTCATCAGAACGGAATGGCTGCTTATGGCTTCGGCAAGGTTCCGCAGGTCACAAGCAGCAAGATCGCCGTCTCCACCGTGGGTATTAACCTTCGTTGGTCCACAAATTCTTGATCTTCAACCCTCTCTAGTGGAGATGAGGATCTTCCCCCCTTTTACATATCAACGATATCAACAAGAATACGGATTAGCCGACAAGTCATCGTCCAGAAAGCTAGCTGGCTAGCTAGCTGGCTAGATCAAGCTTCATATCAGATATCACAGTATATGTTCTACGTGGGCATATGGCATAGTCCTGAATAGGATCCCCCACCCACTACCCAGTGACCGCGATACTGGCATTTAATGCTCCAGTACCCCGAATCCTCAGCATGTAGGCAATATTGGCCGCCTTATGTTTCCCTATGTCACACACAGCGAAGCCGCTGTAGATATTACATCGCGGAAACCTGGGCGTCGTTTAGGTACCACACGTGTACAGCGTCTCGGTCACTAAATGTCCTCGATAGCCTCAGTTGTTGATAATTATTTCTATGTCAGTGTGCATACGGTCTATCAAGCATTCCCTAATCTGGATGGCTTCGATATCCTTGCACCGATCTAATATTCATTGAGTAGACCGCTACTCTCCGCACATCACATGCACGGCGAAGTTTGTCTGGCTTTGGCATCGATGCCAGGGAAGTAGTCCAGATCACTGACAGGTTCCCACACAGATCTGATGTTTCGCATTAAGAACAGGGATGCAGTTAGCTGAACACAGTCAATACATGACGCAACCGCAGTGCGGGCCGCCAGCGGGACATCCCATATTATTGTTTACATTCTACATACATACATCAAATCAAGGTGACAAGTGGTACGACCGTTGCAATATGCGGTGCTGATCACAGCCCATCTGACCGGAAATGCTTCCGCCTAGTTTTCTAACAGGAGCCTTCCATGTATTGGGCCTCATTCTACATTCTACCGGTTTTCCAGTCGCAACCATCAGCTCAGCTGCGTGTCTATCTCCGAGGAGATCTTGACAAGAAGAATGTTACTAATTAGTATCATCGTATTCGTTCAAGAGACGAGTCAGTCTCGCTGCAAACCGAGGTGGCTCCGATAGCTCTGCGACGCCCAGAACAGCAATTATAGCGATGGCAAACCAATTCCAAGGGCAGCCCAAGTGCTCTTCATATCACCTATGGCCTCAATCTGTGTTCTCTGTTGTGACGATGGATTCAGCCAATGAAGCAGGGGCTACGTCAGAACAGGTGGACCGCGGTCCTGGTGTTCCTAGTCCTGCGGAACGAATGCTAGCCAAAAGACCAATTCGCCAACGATTTGGTAAAATATTCAATAGTTAATGAGCTCCTGTTCCCGTTTAGCGACTTTTACTGCTTCCTAGGCGCGAGTTTTCCATATACAAGAATTGGTTAAAGACCCCTTACTCTTATCTACAAGTCGTGGATTACCATATTATCGTCGCCTGTCTAGGGACTCTGATCCGAGGACTCAACTACTAAAGCCGGAGAACACGATTATCTACTAGTCAGGATGATTGAAAATTTTCTGAGCCTATCAGCGGTCTGATGTATGACGGATAAGCCCACGTACGGCCTGGGTTGGGTGAGATGGGCATTCAATGGCATAATCTCACTGAGGACGACCATCTCTCAACACCACAGGACGTCAGACACGTCAAGCGATTGAGTCGAAAACACCAATCCCGTGAATTCGTGAGCTGGTGTCAGCATCACACTCCTAGTCCAAACGCGAAGGTTGTGTGATAACGCCTATATAGGGGTCAGCTGACGGCGTGATACACCTCACTTGGAACCCAGTTGGGATGCAACTCATGTTTACCTAGCATGTGGGATGAACCTTCCAAATCTTACGAGGTTTAGCCCAACGCTACAGGATGTAGCATCCGACTGAAGAAGAAAAGGTCAAACTGTCAGTTTGGTCGATAAATCGAACAAGCCATCAGACTCAAAGGACGATAACAGGTTGCAAGTCACACTGACCTCGTAATCGAACATACCAGTGTTCTCCCGACTCCATATGGCTGAACCATCAGGCGTTCGTACGTTTACTCCATTCAAGCCATTTCTACACCGCGCCGCGTGGAATTTGTCGGTACCGCAACGCTCGTAGGTGCGCGACCACTGAAGGGATTGGAAGACCCGCTATCGGTCAGCGATTCGAGAGCAAGCCAGCCGAAAATGCGTCTTGAGATGGATCATGCGTTTATACATCAGTAGAGTTGTTATCGGAGGCCCCTGACTCAATGCTGCGACCAAGTGACTACAATGGAATACCAGATAACCTCGGGAATTCATAACCCAACTATAACACCGGGAAAACTTGGTACAGAGAGGTACAGGTTGAGCTTCTTGGACAGAATAGGAATAGCAATGAGAACAAGTAGCTAAAATCAACTATGAATTCAATAAGAAGTCAAATATATGCCACAGAATCTAGGACATAACTTTAAGAATCGCTGTTCTACTCACAACGTGGTGACATGACACCTCTCTCCCAACATTCGCTACCACCGCGAGACTTCCCTTCCTCCCGTGAAGTAACCTTGTACACCAATCTCCAGCTTCCCCTATTCCTCTACCTGTATTTTTCTCTATGGCGCCTACACAACATTAAAGGGGGGTCGAACCTGAACTCTCCTTAGCGACACGATATGAGTGACATTGCCTGGCTTCTCGGCTGCGTAGTCTTTTAAGAGACTAACAAGGACCATCCCCTGTGGCGTTATAGAGAATCAACCGAGTTGACGGATTCAATGATAGGAAGCGTCGAGCGTCTTCAGGGTTCCATGTCGAGTAGGCTGATACCTAGATATTCACTTAGAATTTCACAGAAGCTTCTGTTCACTGTTTTAGAGATGGTGAGAAAATTCAACCCTTGCCTTTAATTCACTCGGACAACCACCTAGGGTCGTCTCCTTAGACACGATACGACTGTTCCGTAAACCAGTGGCCAAGTCAACCCAAATAAGTTCTCGATAATAGAAAGAAAAGAACAACACAACTCCTCACCAACAAGTTTCTAATGATATCCACATTACACCTGAAGGAAGACGCGAATTTCAAGGCAACGCGCCATACATAAACAACCTCCCTTATGCGAGTGCATTCCCGTCATGCTTTCCTAGGTACCTCAACTCGAATATCACTCGATTATCATCATAGCTTCTGCACTATTCAACACTTACCACGCCTCATAAGCAATTTGCAACCGAGGAAGTGGGCTGAAGAGCCATCCATTAATATAACCAAGACAATCACCTCCATGATAGCCATGAGTCAGCTTAGCCCCCTCGCTCGCCCTGACACAATCCTATACGATGCCTTTGAGAAGAAAAGTGATGCTGCTAGGTGAACTTATTTCGCAGAGCTCGTCTTGGTTCAATATCGAATCGGGCATGGAACCACACTCTACCCTCCCCTAGTTGATCGAGTTCGTCAAGACAAATATCTGCCTTCTAGTCGTAATCATAACTAGCACCTTGCCCTCGACCCCTATTTTCCAAGATCCATCAAGTTTCCACACGTGTATTACCTAGTATCGATGCCTTTTACTAAGCGTACCTATGGGAATTCCCCAGTTTTCCACCTAGAAATAGCGAAGACTCTAATCCGCGTCCCTCGAAGAGAGCCTCCAATCCTGTTCTCCTATAAACCCTACCAGTCTAAAGAAGTCAGCAACAGCATACGATGAAAGGACGTATGACTAATGGGTATTAGCGATTCGCCATGCCCTACGTAGCCTGCGTCCTCACGACATCCCTGAAGTGAGCTTTCCAATGGTTATTGGCACTGAACGAACCACAAATGAATGATTAAACTCGATTATTACCTTGACAGTAGGCTCTGACTGGAGTGCGTCCAACGATCTGCGTGTCCACTTTTGCCGGTGCGGATAGGGGTGACCAGAAACGCTTGCAAGTACTTTGAATAGGCTCAAGACAGTGTGTTCCAATCGCTAAGCACATGGCCACCAACAACAGCTTGAGGTAAATCTAGTCCTCTGAGCCCTCATCATTGCTTATACAGTCGCTTCTCAAAGTTTTGAATAGGTTCCTGAAGTATAGACATGCATATCCATATCCAATCATTAAAGTGGCCATGACACAGTCGATTCAACATCAGTTTAGGCTTAGATTCTAGCCATAATTCCGACTACCCTGGACAAGCAACAGAGCATATCGATATCCCAGCGTAGTACATACATCCCTAAGGAAATGGTTGAGAAGTTAAACGCATGACTTGATAGAATACTTGTAACATCGATCACGATTACACTTCTCTCACACATACCCTTTAACCTAATTAGATCATCACGGGAAGGGAAGGCCACCAATTCCGGGTTGAAGCTGATCGATCGGGAGACAACAAAATTGGGTGATCTTGAAAAACTCGAATAGAGCAGTTTCTCACAGTGAATTCCACCGAATAGTTCGTTATTGCGTGTCAACCTTCTCAGAGTGATTATCATGGTCTTCTTATTAGGTAGGGAGACACATAGTGACTTTTCACCATCGTGCGGACCTCTCTAGACCCTTCCCCGGTCTTTTTCATATAACCTCCTTAAATAACACTTTTTTTTTTTTTTTTTTTTTTTTTTTGCCATTAAAAACGTAAACCATGTCCTCGACGAAGGCATCCGTCCTTTTTACGAGCCTGGAGATCTTTTTAATTCAGATAATATACCTATTACCGTTTGGAAGTCGTCTAAAGATGGCTGGAAGAATACGGGACCTAGGTAATTAAATAGCCCTACACTTCTCTGACTTAAATCCGATCGACTACCTATAGCGAGCTTTAAAAAAAAGATTCAAAAATGAGAGCCCGAGCTTTATTATATTTAACATAACAACACAAATGTCGAGTACGCGGAAGTGTTAATTAAAGTCGCGTGAATAACTAATATCTACCGAAGTATATTTTAAATTTAATAGATTCTATCCCGGAATAAACTAGGAGCTAGGATCCGGACGCATAGCTGGTATAGTTAGTAAGAGAGAGAAAACACTGAAGGATATCATAATATGTTTTGTTTTGCTATTAACCTAATATTAGTTGTAAAAGGGGTTCTTGAAGTTGGGTGGTTTAAAAGGGGTCGAGTGGGATATGATGGAGGTCCGCATAATAATGGAAGGTGACTGGTAACAGTCCTTGACTCAGACCATCGCGAAGTCGAATTAATATTCTTATTGAAAATACGATCATTGCGTGGGATATTATCATCCCGTAATATCAAAACGCCTTCGTTCTATACACAAAGCGAACTATCTCGATTCTAGTTCTGGAAGCTGAAATGGTGCTCATGATAATTCATATACTAAGTACCAAGCGTCGAAAGCACCCGAGCCACTACTCTATACTAGCCTATCCCCCTCGTGTCATTATTTCGCCCAAGAATAAGGCAAGTACCTAGGTATCGTAAGGGTAACGGGAAGTGAGACAGTGGCTTAAGCCATCGTTCTAGAACGAAATCTTAGATATAGTTCTCCCACGCAGTTCTCCGAGAGTAGTGATGGTGGCAGGACGCTTTGGGCTGAACTCTTATTGAACATGGTTAGCTCCATGGTTTATGGAACTCTGTAACATTTCTGCTCACTTATTACTTTGCAGTGAGATTTTGTATGTCTAAGGTTAGGGTTTTCAAGTTGCGGTGGCTGATACAGCCAACACCTTTGGCCTATATGTAGTTTAGCACCCCTAGAAGACTCCAGGCCCGATATCTACTTTCTAATACCAATAAGGTTGTTCCTCCTGTTTCAACCAGGATTACTACACGCCAATGCCAGCTGAATTACTCTGCATCTTACACGATTATTGCACAATGACAATAGTAGGTTAACTGTCAGTGTAGAGCTCTGTCTGTTCACACGTAATAGAGTCATTGGGGCGCAATAATATTGTCCAGTTTCTGGCACCCAGGCTCTGTCAGAGAGAGTGATGTGGTAGTAGGACAATGAGCGATCTCGTGTTGCAGGACAACGTTGAAACCGTTTTTGCAAGACCTTAACAATTGCCTCATTTCTACTAAACTGTAGCGGTTAGGACGTGATGTCACTGAACTAATCAACTGATTGTTCACCAGGGGCACAAGTATCACTAAGACAGGATGAATTCAAGTCTGGGCGGAACACAGGGGCGATGCATTGACTCATAGATGTCTTATCTCACCGCATACATGAAATATAAGTCCATTGTTTGTTGTGATTGTCATGGGCTTATCAACGAGGCGTACTCATTACCAAGTTCGTGGCCCCCTATATCCACCAAGTGACACTTTGGCCTAGAATATAAGCCCTCAAATGCTCTCATCAGATGTTACAAAAGGGGGTATAACAGTCCAAAGATCTGTTATACATACACCCCGTTATCAACAAGATTTTCAAAAGAAACCATGTGCATCTCATCTATGCTTAATCTGCTCATCAGCAATTCTAAACCGAAGAGGACTTGATACAGCCTACCTAGGTCTCTATCCTACCACGGAGGCACATGCGCATACAATTTAACGTTCTACATGTAGAGCCCAACAGAACATTGGACCTTGGCTATGTGGTCCCCAAGAAAATGATCGTGCTTCATCATCGCGGAAATGCGTGGCGTGAAACGTGCGCAGCTGGTGATCTCTTAGGTAGCCCCAACCATATAGAATTGTTTCAGGGGTACAAAATCGCCGCCTTAAACTCAAGTTTTCGTCTGAGCCCTGTAGGTACGATATTCTGAGCAAAAATTAGAAGCCTATTAATACGCTATTAATTATCACCGGCCACGAGCAAGATACTAGTCAATAGACACATAGGTAACAGGTAACTCTGTAGATTGGTTAGAGGTAGGCAGCTTTATGTATCTATCTACATGGAAATCGAGGAGATGGACAAAGTATCGGTACGTGCAGACACGGGACGGCTGCAGGGACCTGGGTCTGAGAGATGCCGAGTCTGGGCGAATTAACGCGGACAGATCAGGCCCTATGGGGAAAGCCGCCTAGACTAATCCGGCTTGGCGCTACAACCATATTAGATGGGTCCTGCCTTTAAGATTGAGAGCATTTGAGCATGAAAATAAAGAACGTCGGCAGGACCGCTAACACAATCGCTGCTAAATTTGGGGCCTCTTTGTTACTGGCATACCAAGTACCACCGCCACGCTTGCCACGGGTCTGGAATCTGGAATCTGGAATCTGAGGTGTCGGATGATGTCTTGGTTCCAAGCGACTACCTGTGGCACTGGCTAATAATATACGTCCGTAGAAGTGGGAGACATGTATGTATATCTCTCCAAGGTTGTACATACAAGTTCTGTGGCACTGTAATGAACCAACTGCACATCAGGTAATAAATCAAAGAAAAAGCACTTCGATTCCACAGCCTGATCTATCCCCGTCCCCGTCCCCGTCCCCATTCCCTTGCCTTGCTCTCTCCCCTTTTGTTTCTTTTTTCTGCCACTCGAAATCGGTCAATCTGCTCTGCATCAGATTATCTCTCGATATTTAGGAGATCTTAACCCCCGGAATCAACTGATCACGCCTGCTGCAGTGGAGGAGGCCCGCATCCCGATTTCCTGCCTGTCGATCTCCGTGACCATCATACACACCCTCTAACACCACGGCCCGGTATTATCTCGAGTCTCGACCCACCTCTTCGTGTAATCGGTATTATTTTAAAGCAGGACTCGCGTGCTATTAAAAAAATATTTTGGTGCGGCTGCTCATTCCTAACCGTCGTGGTCAAAACGAATCTACGACTGAAAACGACTGCTATAACGAATACAACAATTCTTGAAGACGACTGGACTGGAGCCATCGTCGTTTCACCGCACGCCTCTTCACTTCATATCATTCCAACCACACTGCCCGGGCATCATCAATAACAAAAGCCGTATCTCGCAAACATGCTGTCGCCACGTCACGGAGACGCACACATGGAGGACATGGATATGGGCGGGATGGACATGTCCGGATCGAGCTCTAGTTCGGCTATGCACATGATGGCGACGTTCCAGAACGAGATGGCGACGTCGCTGTACTCGGAAGCCTGGACGCCGGGCAGCGCGGGCGCCTACGCGGGCGTCGTCGTCTTCCTGATCGTGCTGGGGGTCGTGTTCCGCCTGCTGCTCGCGGGCAAGGCGTTCGCGGAGGCGCGGTGGCTCGACGCCGAGATGCGCCGCCGGTACGTCGTCGTGCAGGGCAAGCTGCCCGTCTCGGAGCAGGTGTCGCGCGACAGCCTGAGCCGCAAGATGACGCTGACGGAGAACGGCGTCGAGGAGGACGTCGTGGTCGTGCAGAAGACCAAGGAGCGTCCCCGTCCCTTCAGGCTGTCCGTCGATCCCCTTCGCGCCCTTCTGGATACGTGCATTGCGGGCGTCGGCTATCTTCTGTAAGTGCATGCTTGGTTGTCGTTGCAGTCGATTGCCATGACGGCGTAGCTAACCGTGCCGCAGCATGCTGGCGGTCATGACGATGAATATCGGATATTTCCTAGCAGTCCTTGGGGGTACATTCCTCGGTAGTCTGCTTGTCGGGCGATATTACAACGGCCTCGAGCACTAAGGACCTTCTCTACCGAAGCCAAGAGAATCGTTTACAGCAGTCAGCACGATACTGGTCAGAATAATAATCTAACCGAACTACGGCATGGACGTGGGCGTGGCGTGTTTCTGCGCATAATTAGACGTGATTGATTTCAGCCTGTATTAACGATGGGATACACATCAAACCTAAGCATGGCGTTACAGGAGGCAGGCAAAGCATTTGCTAGGTATCGGTACCTATCTAGCACGTTCGAAGGGGATACTTCAAAAACCACATATAAATATTATAGATGCCCTACATGGCCGAATGAAGCTGTCGTTATTCCCTCGATGCAGTGATTTCACGAAGCGATCGGGATGAAAGCTTTGGGGTGATGAAGGTATAGTAGGTACCGGTACCTCCAGAGCGACCGAGTTTGCCTATCTAGCCCCGCAGAAACCTTCTCAAACTCGCTCACCAGGTGGGGGTCCAACAAGCCCCACACTTAGCCGCTTTGTCAAGAGAAACTTGGGGAAATATATAACGGTTATACACTCTTGTAAACCCCGTGTAAAATAGATATTTAGGGGTTGGCGAATGAAACCTCACTTACTCAGCAACAACGACGTTGAACAGAAAGGGGTGGGCCCCGGGCGCCCTCAGCCCAACTACCTTCGGAGACCATCTTTTTGATCTTTAACTACACAGGTATCAACATCTAGGAAAAATCAAGTCATACCTATTTATATCGTCAAGTCCTAATGGACAGCCTCGACAATTGCTCTTTCGGAAGGGATGTTCCGTCGATAAGACGGGCGCCAGCCCCTTGCTTCGAGGGGCACAGTGGTGGAGGAGGAGGCGGAGGAGGATGATGATAAATTTGTTTACTTCCGGAGGACACAAAAATCCATCTATTACTATCCACCTACAAACTTCTCATAGCCGCTTTTATGCCTCAATGCATATATATGACGCATAGGACGACTAGAACACCGGAGCAGCGCCAGTTTACGGGCAGAGCAAAGAAATGCTGGAAGAGACTGCTAATTATAACTAGTAGATTCGAAAAACGTAGCGTTGCGTTAGTATATAAAATATCCTGTGTCGACTCAGCGCCCCTTTCCATTGCCGTCCACCTAAGAAAGAACAGCGTAGCTAC
This sequence comes from Xylariaceae sp. FL0662B, assembly GCA_022376535.1. Lineage (NCBI taxonomy): Eukaryota > Fungi > Ascomycota > Sordariomycetes > Xylariales > Xylariaceae > Xylariaceae sp. FL0662B. Next base: position 33,154 of record JAJJKD010000131.1, read on the forward strand.
CACCGTCGACATCGTGAAAGGAGGCACTACTGTTCTGTGTTAATAGCCCACGTATTCGCCTCCAGTTATCTCCCAACACTGCTGTCAATGCGAAATACATCAATGAGAAGCACATCTTAATGGTCTGATATAGATAACTCACAGCAGCAACAACAAATCAGAAGGGGAAATATAGGCCGAATGCTACTATGACAACATACTCAAGCCATGGCGAGGGAAACGCCACCCAGGAGACTCACTACCGGTACCGACTATGATGTCCTACTCTAGGACCATCGAACAACAGCAACCAAAGCGACTTCGTAAACCACAACTCATACCTTACAATACAGCTCTAAAATCCACGCGACAAAACCCCTTCCCATGACTAGGCAAGTTTGCCAGCCACCCAGAACTCCTCGACACTACTTCAGGTACCGATCTCTCCCCCTTTCTAACTAACATAGACACACACACCGTCCTTAATCCTACCTCCGCTACAACGGCCGGGGTCCAGGGCGAGCGGCACAAGTAAAGAAGGGAGGGACCTCAATGAACAAAACGAAACGAACGAACAGAGGAAGCAAAACGATAAAACCGTCTAAAGAGAAAGGCAACATACATAGTAGTGCGAACTCTTCATGTCGGCGCCGGTTAGTCATTCAAACACACACACACACACACACACACACACACACTCTCTCTCTCTCTCTCTCTCTCTCTCTCTCTCTCTTTTTCTCTCTTTATGCCACCTAACTCGCTAATTTCTATAGATATAACACGCCTAGTGATATATTATTACCACTGATATATTATAATCGACTGTATACATCACCACTATATATACTGTATAAGAACCGAACACGAAGCCCAAACCACGTACACGGACAAGGGCCGCCTGATCTTTACAAGTCCCCTCCAAGCGTAAAGAGAGAGCTATTTGTCGACATGAGACACGAGGACTTCTGGGCTGATGGGCAGGTTGACTGGTCGGTCATATACCTATGTAACTCTTCGCGAGAGTGCGTAGCGAACAAGTTACAAGTATCTATGTATAGATATAGTACCGACGTGTCCGGTATATATATTGTTGATTTGAGTGTCAAGCACTAGGTACAGTACAGGGACTCATGGCATTGTGTATATAATGACAGGTCTCCCTCCATGTGTAGATAGCTGAGCCTCAAGTCAATCAAGTCTCCCTAACCCTGTAATTCAACATATATAAAAGAATGAAAATCTAAGTTGCGTATTTAAAACCAAGTATATAGTTAACTCTATCCTCCCACACCTACATTCCATTGAGATGCTCAGCATAAACGAGCAGGATATAACAACGCCTAAAGCAGACACAATAGACCTAGACGCGCAAGGCAATTATTTACAAAAACGTCCGAAGTTCACCATTGAAAGCATGGCCCTGGGTTACAACAGATGTATGTCATAGCCATGTACATGCTTTAGGGAATTCAAGAAAATTACTTTTCGAACTTCTAGTTGGCGTGATGTTGTCGGACCTCGTTTAGGGGACCCTCCCTCCATGTCCCATAAAATCAAATCGCCACATGCCCGCTAGACCGTAATGACACATTAACCAATCAATGGCGCGCGGTGTATTCGTAACGGACATGAAGCGTGACGTTGCGACTTTAGAAGGTACTTCGCGCACCGGTCTTCTCGTCGATATAGCGGAATCGTTCGCGCTCCTTCCGGTCTTTGAGCAGACAGGCCATAGTCATGACCAAGAGGACGTCGATACCGACCATACCGAATACCGCGGTGAAGATGTTATCCACAAAGGTGCTTCCGAATGAGACCAGAGATGCAGCACAACCCGGCATGAGCGCAGCAGCCGCGGGACTTGGACATGTACCATCGGTGACGAAAGCTGGTGACGTGCTGTTGTTGAAACCACAGCAGCTGAACTATGAATCAAGTTAGCGTCATTGCACGTAGGGTATAAACCCAATGGTACTGCTCACAGTCGTCTGCATCATATCCTGAATACCCGCGTTTTGCGAGGTCCAAATAGACGAGAATTCATCCTTCATCTTCAGCGTGACGATCCACAAGTCCAAACCAATGGCCATGGTGAAGACGGCATCGGCAACCACCAAGTAACCCGCGAACTTCAACCAACCCCGATTATTAGTCGCCAATGCGGGTAACGTAGCGACAAACACGATAAAGGTGAGAATGGCGTTAGCAATACCAGCTGATGAAACATTAGCAACTGCTAGGTCCCCAGCTTTGTTTCTGCCTCCGGCATAGTCTTCCTCACCTGTGAAGGGAAACTTCTGGTATAGCAAATTACGAGCGGCATCGTGTCCGTCAGACGGCGCATCGAAAGCTTTCTGTTGAACGATGACGGCGAATCCTAGCATGATGGCGCCCATAGACACAAACAATCCATCTACAGCCACGAAGGCCGCGAGCACTTTGTTCACCATTTCGGATGCGGACGTGTTCGATGGACTCGGCTGCTCGTTCTTCCCGCCTCTTCGGTCCTAGGACCCCTTCTTTTCTTTGATTCCCGCAAATAGCAAAATCCAAGTCGCGGATGATAGTTTTCTTTTTTTCTTCGACGGCCGGCGTCTTTTCGTAAAGGAGATGCTTCCGAGGTGGACGAAGAGTAGGGAGCGAGTTGAGCCACGGCTCAGAGCTGCGAATGAACGTAACGTCGCTCGGAGATTCGATCGACTTGACGGCGGAACACACAGCACCTACGTGTCTGGCGGAAAGCAAGCAGGGAGAGAAAGAAAAAAGACGAAGCGAAAGCAGAAATTAGAAAAGATAGTAGGTACGAAGCCGATGCATAGCACGGAGAAGGGAATGAAGACACAAAAGCGCCAGGCCAGTAGCAAAGCTACAGAATCTACTCTTCGGACACTGCCGAATTTGGAAGAGAAGTGAAAAGACAGGCGGGAGCCAGAGAAAAGAAAGGTAACGAAGATGGTATGGTGTGGTGTGGTTAGCAACTTGGAGCTGACGACTACCTGCCTAACCTATCTGAGAGCCAGCAGAAACGCACAGGAAACGCCGTTACGGCTCCACCTACCATGGTGTGGCCTTTTGGCCTCAAGGCGTGGCTGCGTGGGTAGTCTCGATGTGCAATCCGTCACGATTGTTGTTTCAGATATTGTAAGGAGGCGGTTGTAGTCGCAATGCAGTGCCCTTGGCCAGACTCGGCATTCGTGTACAAGCCCTAGCACGTGCCAGTAATAGGTCAATGCTTCTTGTACTGCCGGGGTCATGATCTGACCATGGTCCAATCAGGAGCGAGAATTCCTCATCTCCTTGACCGATTGAGCAAAAGAATCGTGTGACGAGGTATGAAGAACGTTTCCAAAAAGAAACTCATGATGCATCCATCTCCCTAGGTACGGATTGCCTTTAAGTACCTATGGTAATGTGGCTTATCTTTTCCCAACAGCCTCATAAACCAGGTAGACTGTCTATCTAAAGTAAGCATCAAAGCCTGCGAGAATCACTGAATATGTTGAGAATATGGTAGAAACCTGTCTGTTAAATCTACAGTTCTTTAGGGTGAAACACAGACGCCGATAAATCAATTAGTTACCTATTTATCTAAGGTAACTAGCGTATGAATGAATATACATGTGCGCGTCGAGTTGATGTGACTGACTGCTGCTCATGCTGCTGCAGCACATCACCCGTGGCCCAGTGCAACCCGATAAACCAACTAGAGGCGAATAGGGTATCGCATGGTGGAAATAGAAGCACCAAGATTCCAGACACCTTCGAATGATTTTCGCATGGCCGGCGATCTTACATGCGTAGGGCAAGGGAGGGAATAATCCACACGATAACAAGAACCTTGACAATAAATAAATAGTCGGTCGCTCCGGCTCGCATCAGAGACACGTTGGCACGATCCTCCCCTCCAAGTGAGCCTCAATTCTGGCACACCTTCGCCATCGTGTGGACCTTCTTCTAGGTATCATGGTATGCTTCGAACCCGTGTGAAGTAGGATGATTAATAGTGTAACTCGAATCAACGTCGAGTACCTACTCCTCCGGTACAGTTCTTAGCACTCCTTTGATAGCAGCAACATTGCTGTGTTGTTGTCATTATATCTATCAGTCTGGTACATATGTAGGTGAGTCTCGCTCGATCAGCGTGGCTCGGAAGGACACCGCCGGCCCCCCTCGATTGTTTTTTTTCCCAACCAGACACTTGTGCTGCCATCCTCTGGAGAGGAAAGCAAACTAGGGGAAAACGGCAGAGACGGCAGCTGGCATGCCGGCCGGGAAAATATCATCAAAGAGCTCGGAAGTCGACTTGGTGGAACTCGATCCCGATAATCCGGCACTGTCACTGCTGAGCCCTTGCGCCTGGGGCTCTGCATTGGTGGGGGGCGTGACACCCGGACGGATAGGCCATCCGTTGAGAGGCAGAATATCGTTCTCTCCCTCCATGTCTTTCGTCTTTCGTCGGACAGGACAGCCTACGGGTAATTTTCATTATATGTCGTGAGATGCTCGTGCGTTCCTGCTCGTGCCTGGTGATGCTCTGTTGTCATCAGGGTTACCCTACCTGCCATGCTGCAGTATCGCCGCTACCACGAAGGGCCTGTGTTCGGATTGCTTTCCTTGCGAATCCTCTCGGCGTACCTAGTCGAGTGGTTCAACTTGACCGCGTTCAAACCGTGGAGGGCTCAGCAGTCGCTTGGCCTTGAGAAACGCCGAGTCAATGTTTCAAAGTTATCAAACAGTTAAGTTATCAATGGTCTCAACTTTTCTAATCAGTCGAAGAGCCAGGCTACATGGTTCAATCGATAAGGTTGCTCTTGTGTATCCATCGAGATCGAAATTACCGCATATGGCAACTTAGACGTCGTTAAGGTTCAATGAGAATTTGTGTTGATGATTCGAGTAATTTTCGGATGGCTTTTTGTCTAAGCCTCTTCTCTATTCCTTCTACACAGTAGACATCTAATTCCTTCTTCTACTGCGTATTCATCGACGGCAATGAAGCCACCTAGTCCTTACACAGTAGGGCACATTTATGGTCGCATATAAACTGGAGGCAATACAGCTGTGGAATGGCGACAGACACTAGAATACTGGGCAGCTTCACCGATCGAGGATCGCAATATACCTAGGTAGACTCCGGCCATGTAATGGAATGGCTGATTGTTCTTTACTGTTACGTTTATAGCGCATCATGATTTCTAGGATGGCTCTATACGTACTGAAATATTAAATAATTACTGTATTCAGATTCCAAGGTACATGCATACACACATAGAACGCTGATGGGACATGGAATACCTACATACATGTAATAATACAATATGCATGCAAGGCGCCGAGAACCATGGAATCGAAGTCATGCACAATTGGTTTATTTTAACTCGTCCTTCGTATGGGCTTTGCCCAATCCTTCAAAACTCTACTAGTATTGTTAGTATGTACATACGTACTACGTAATGTTTGGAACCCCAACCTCCCAACTTCTCTCTCTCGCGCGCTCGAGAATGTGGAGTTCGATAAGTGTAGAAAATAGGCCAGTGGCAGGTTGATGTCGCCGATGTTATGTACTATTTGAACCATGCGTGGTGAACCAAAAACTACTCACAGAGGTTAAACACCACCCTGCCACCCGCGTCCCGCCCGTTCGCTTCCCGCATCTCTCGCGCCAGTCCAAGTAGGGCAATAATCTTCAGCAAATATCCTGACGCCTCGTGGGGAAAAGTTGGCGTCTTTCCAGCTGAGGAATAAGCTCTTCATCTGTGCGGCGTACCTCACCTTCTTTACGTGCATGTTTTTATTTATATTTTATTGCTAGGGCGGTAGGAAGTGCCAATCATCTGAGATCGACAACAATCTCATTAATCTTATTTCATCTGTGTAAATAACCCCAGGTTAGCTTCGTCTCAAGAGCCTTGCAAAAGATGACAACTTCACGATCTGCAAGTTAGGTACTTCGCCGCTTCGTGAAAAGTCTGGGCATGATTAATCATGATAGACGCCCGCGCCCCCATCAATTCCCTGTCCTTACGGCTAGTATTATGTTGCTAAGTTAGCTACCTGTTAGCTTCAATACCACTCTTGTCGAAGGCTACCTGACATTTCCTTGTTCTCGGCACCCATCCTTCACCCATTCGATGGACAGTTTACTGATCATTGTCTCCGTCTTCCCCTCAATGTCATCCTTGTCTCTCCATAGGCGATGTGGTTTTCCTTAATTATTAGTGTCGCATCAGCCTTTATCGCTTCGTGGGGGCACATGGTGCAATCGTACTCGTACGAGTAGGTATTCTAACAAGCCGGGGTAGCCTAACCGACCTCTCGGATCGCCTGGCGGCGTTGGTATACTGTATCCTCACCTGTTATTATTCAGAGTATCCGTCTACACTAAGTACGGATATCTGCCGCCCGAGCTGTGCAGACTATCCATAGCTTAAGTCTACGTCAGAAATTGTTCATGGCCTTCCCATCGAGTCCGTGCGAGATATAGGACGGGAGGCTGCATCGAACTTGTCGGTAGACTCTGGGAAGCAAACCAATAAAAGAGTAGACGCGAGTTTTACTCGCAGCAGGTGATGATAATCTCTTAAAATGAAGAAGACCTTGATCGCGCCTTTTATTAGTTAAGTCAGACATAACTACTATAAACATTATGACCAGCTTCGGATTCATCGTCTCAAAACTATCTCCCAATATTGAAGTCATTTTACTCTTGACTTATCCGGTATTAACTAGCCTTAGCCATATTTCCTAACCCCAGAACTTTGAGGTGTATGTATGTAAAATAAGTCGTTGGAGACGTTGCTCGTCTGCTGATAAACATCAAACTAATCTTCCATCGCTCCATCGTGTTAGATTCCCAATGCGGTGAACTCCAAAATAGTCGAGTCCCTTCCACCTTATTGGAACGGAGGTCAAAGTGCTTCCGACCCTTGTTGGATGCGCCCCTGGGTCCGCATGCATGGCGTGCGAGCGCCGCTGCAATGCTACAGTATGTCAATATTGGGACCCATAAAGCTAGGGAGGTAGGTACGCAGTACCGCATATATCGTGTGACTTCGGCGATAACCTAGAGGTTAGTACCAATAAGAGTGGAATATAATTACCTAGGTAGCTGTGTACTGTACGTATTGTAGGTTCCTCATCGCCTCCAGTGCAAATGTCCACGGGTATTCCATGTATCTGGCATCAATTCGGCGGCGTCGGAACACTGGCTGTATGGTTCCCGTGGCCAGCATCTGGCTCATAGAAGTTAGCCTGGAGATGGACGCAATTTATTAAGCTTAACTGTAAACCACAAATGCCGGCGCACGGTCAGCATGATTATCAGTTATTTTAAAGGAAATGAACACGTGCCTTAACTAACGACAATGGCAGTGAGGTCTTCCCACCCCATATGTACATAAGCGCTAGCGACTGTCAAGCGGCTTGGGCGCGTCAGCGGGCTCCAGCTGCTGACTATCCATGATTACACACTTATTACTGTAATTCGCGTATGCGGAAATAGTAATGAATGGAAGTGTCGTGACCTTCTTCTCTTATATCTCTATTCGACGAACTTGAGGATGATATATATATGCTGACACTTGAGAGATGACTTACGCATACATGTATATATTAATCTGTAGGGAAGATTACAAACTGTACATCGACTCGTCTACGAGGTAATCAACATGAATCAGTCGCTAGCTTCGGCGGCGCTGTCAACCCTAATGAGACAACGTCTGCAGGAATAGAACATGTCCAATCGGCGCTAGGTACTCGGGGGTACGTACATTGTGAGGTGGTATAAGCTACAATTAGCGCGATTGGCGTCAATAACCGCAATTTAGCGTACACCTTACCTACAGAGTAACTCCGTGCTCTAAATGGTTTTCGCACCGTCAAGATCCAACGCCTTGGGACTTGTTCTCAAGACGTGCTGTGACCTGTGCAATAAACTGATCTGCCGCGAACCTATTCTGGTTGGGATTCGAACCTTATTTTAGGACTTTGATTATGTGGCTTGGAACGACCTGCTCTGAATACATCTATTGCTTACTACGTCGCCACGGGCGTCGACAGAGAGCGTTATGTAGGCAATTAGAAGAGATTCGATAGCGGCTCTTTCAACTCAAGAGCTTTCGATGTTCGACAACCTATAACTACTACACACATGTTATTCAGCGCTATCCTAGTCATCACTACCAACGATAGTTTGCAGTTATTCGGCCACAGATGAATTTCCGCTAACAGATGGCCTGGATATCGGCAAGCCACCGCGCCTCAATTTATACGATCGACACGCCGATCCGGCCATAAACCGCTTGACATAACTACAACTACAGTGGCAGCAAAACATGGCGAAACTCGAGGTACTATGCGACTAGACTTTAGGATCAGAGTGTCGCTATTTCAAAACTGCTAGGGGTTATCAACTTACAACATTAACCATGGTGGCGTATGAGCACCTCAACAGGAAATTCAGTAATTTGATAGCAACTGCACCTCAACCTATACACTTGATGGCACGATAGGCGCGAGATAAAACACAGTACCTACTGATCGATTAGTCCTTTCGTCCTATAAATGTTACTTCATTGACCACACAAACTAAGATCTAGGTATCCCCAATCCGTATTCAGTTATACTTGTAAGCCAAGACATTTCCCTTTCGTCTTAACTATTCCATATGTGTAACACGGGACAGGTCAGTTTGGCCGGAATTCTCACAATTATATTACTAATAATTTTCTCTATACTTCATGTTCCAACCACCTAATATCCCAATAAGGCCTTTCAAAAGAGATGAGAGAGTTAAGTCCAACATACCTATGTTGACTCTTTGCTATATTTATTCGCAACCAACCCTCTAACCACCTATTACGCATTGGCGTGACATCCCGACATTTCACCTGTTCGCAAATTATAACGCTTATTCTTTTAACTCAAGCATGATATAAATCTCAAGTGATCAAACAGACTCTAATGGACTTCGGTAGGACGATAAGTTGTTCAATACACTAGACTACCGTGTAGGGAGCATAATTAGATTCATGCCGTATCTACATATTTACACCTTAAGCTACGCTCTCTTGAGGTATTACAGGTTTCTTACTTAGTGCTTAAAATAATATCTTATGACTGGCTAGTAGCAGGGCCACTAAATGTGTTACCACGGTTGCGCCTTATGCTTAGGTCAGCATTGAGTCTATTTCTGGCAGTTGACTGGAAGTAAGATGTAGACCTCCATATCCACCCACGTACATATATTGGCGATGGCAACATCCCTCGTATCAAGACGCACGCTAGTTTTTCATTTGAATGGAATATACTTATTAGTCTCGGACTTAAAGAATACGGCAGAGATGGCAATTGACAGTGACGAGTCAGTTGCCGCTTGTCATTGGCTAGGCTCATTTGATATGCTGTGTCAATATCAAAGTCCTTCTGTCAGCATATCATGCCAACTATTACATCCCCAATCGCCAACAATTCCTTTGTAGTTGTAACCCTTCTATTGATTCTTACTTCTAATGTAAAGTCGTGCCATCATGCAACGGAGCTGTTTAGTCGATCGCAATTGGTCTGATACCTGTAACTGATACTTGTAAGCTAGCTAACATTACAGAATAGCACTTGTAGTGGCTCATACTGCTCACTCACCTTCACACAATCGCCGATTACTGCTTACCAGTTTCTAAGAAAGAACGGATGTACCAACCTTTGAGCTATGTCGCACGCGCTAGCATCTAAACCTACAAAACCCCATAGAAAATATGAATAACTTATATAAGTCTGAATCATATTCAGTGTCGAGTTTCTTAGGTCAAGAACTGTAAGGTTCATCGTGGTTTCTTGGCCTTGTGGTATGGTGGAAGCTGAGCAACCAGCAAGCAGCACAGTGCCGAATTGGGAAAGTACCTAATTCGGCTTTGACGTATCCGCCGCTGGTAGGTGGGGTATGAAGGTGACCCGTGCATGTACTAAAATTCTCCAGGGAGCTGCGGCCTGGTACCGTATCCACTTGTCCACGGAGTAAGTATCAGGAGCACAGACGGTAGGAACAGCATCTGCATTTCTGCGACCTTGAATTTCCCGCACAAATGAACAACCCTTCCTCTCTTCGGTAAACGGTCTCTGGTCTCTGCGTATCTGATTGGTTGAGCGAACCCTTCCTCCTTCCCCAAATCCACAAGTGTGTCTCCACATTTATTCATTACTCGACTGCGCCGCCTGAGTCTTTTTATAATACCTGCCTTGTACCTGCTACCAGGTCACACCTGCAACTGAAGCACCAAATCTGCAGCCCCCTTGACTTGAACCTCTCAATTCCATCCACTCCATCATTCCACCTGTCCATCTTTACACCCTCGAGGAGGCAACTTTACGCAGCAACCTATACAGTATATACACCTAAAGCTAGCAAGCAAGCAAGCAACCTTGGAGCAAGCATAATAACTGGCACATGGTGTCACTTGCCCCTCCTCTGGTGTCTTCCAAGCATAATCGAGTACTCTGATACATATACAAGGTATGTACTGCGTACACACGCACTTGCAACACACACACACACACACATACATGGACACACGTATTAGAATTAGCAGAGGCAGTCGCTGCCTTTGATAAAGTGGTATTACTAGTGCTAGCTTTGCACTAGTGTTCCTGGAAAGGTGAGGGAGTGACCAGGTTTGATTGGTCTGATTGGAATCTTCAAGATCAGACAGGACCCATCAGGGACCCATTCGGCTGGGGGAGTTCACCCATCCTTCTGATGTGAAAAATCAAGACCCGCCACCCAGTCCCAGTACCCCCCCCGCAGCTTCGCCTTTTTTAAACTGTCTGGTCGTGGCCGCGCAAAAGCCCGTGTGCTACCACCTCGCTATCCTCTTTTCAAACATCCCGCATTCACCTTTCCTGATCAATCAAACCAAGCTTGATACTGACATTGTTTGGCCTCTTCTCTATAGGGGAAGTCTAACTCCGAAAAAAAAACATTCCTGTTTGACTTGACAATTGGCCGAGGTTTCTTACTTCAGCTAAAATCCACCAAACACACCCGAATTCGACGACTACGCCCGCCAATTGACTTTTGTCACATTTCCTTTTGGCAATTGACTGACATCTCACCTACCCAACCAGGCAAACACAACTTACCACATTTGCACAGCTACAACCTAATTCATCCAATTCCTGCGGATACCTGGGTCAGCCCCAAAAGCCAAACTGGTCAAAACAAATCTTAGCAGAAAAATAAATTAAAAAAATTAAAAAAAAGGAAGACAAAAAGGAAAAACATTAAGTTTTTCCCACTGGAATTCTCCGGCACTCGCTGTCCAGCTTATTCCGTTCTGCGCCTGCGCACGTACCAGCAGCAATCAGCACCAGCCAGCCAGCACCAGGCAGACCAGACTCGAAAAAGAAGCAGGCGCCCCAACCAGGTTTCTGCGACAAGATTCCAGCCTACTACAACCAGCCCTCTCCGCTCAACGCCAGATCAAGTATAGGTCATCGGCACCACGACCAAAACAGTATCTCCACCATTTTTGCCTTTTTCGTTCGTGATACAATTGTAGTACCTCGACAAAATGGCCGATATCACAGACCAACACGACCAGACCTCCCCCACCGAGCTTGATGATTCTCACGTCGGCAATGGCAACAACGCCGCTGCTGAGAGCCGTGGCATAAAGCGTCAGCGTGCCAGCATCCCCGACGATGATGACGACGACGATGAGAAGGGCGGTCGCGAACGTCGCAAAATTGAAATCAAGTTCATCAGCGATAAGTCGCGTCGCCACATCACCTTCTCAAAGCGCAAGGCCGGAATCATGAAGAAGGTATGTCGACGCCACTACCGCTGACACGCCCATTACCTCTAGCCCACTAGCCCTTCGCGTTTAGACGCGTATCTCGATCCGGATTTGAGTTTCTAACGGCGCGACCTTGGTACTGACATTTATCCCTTCTCGAATAGGCGTATGAGCTATCTGTTTTAACCGGCACGCAAGTTCTGCTCCTGGTCGTGTCAGAGACCGGGCTCGTCTATACCTTCACCACCCCTAAACTTCAGCCTCTCGTTACCAAGGCCGAAGGCAAGAATTTGATCCAGGTTCGTAGTCTATACTTGCAACGTATATGATGAATGGTGCCCGATTGAAGACTAACGAATTTCCACCAGGCATGCTTGAACGCGCCCGAGCCCAACCCTGCGAACGAGAATGGCGTCGACGACTCCAATCAGGTAGAGTCGCCTGAGGAGCAGGCAAGCTCACACCTTCCGCCACAATCAAGCCGGCCGGGCATGCCCCAAAATCCTCATATGCCCCCGAATTACATGCCCAACGTACCTATGGATCCTCAGCAGGCGCTGGCATACCAGAGCTATGTGCAGCAGCGCGGCGCCGGCTATGCGATGCCTCCACAGTCAGGTATGCCGCAGCATACTTCACACCAGTCGTGATGATCACGACGCTGGCGACGATATTGCCTTGTTACTGATACCCCGAATTTAATGCATTTACGAGGTTCCATTTTCGTCCGAGGCATTCTTGGTACATCTATAATTGCAAGGCTCCGGTGGTCCGGCGTTGTTTGGTCGTCGTGACTTTCTTGCTCTGCACACTGTCACCATAATCCTTCCCATCCATAGTTTCGTCCGTCATTCCCATCTATAACACCTGCCGCCGACTAAGTTGGTGAATTGGTGGTAGGACTGTCGACTCAATCAAGTTTTCAATATTGATTAATCTTCATCTGATGTTTTCTGGGCGAATCGCGGCCTGGCCTTGGCGGGAACTTAATTTCATCCTCTTGCTGTGGTATCTCGTTATCTTCCAGGTGGTACGGCCCTGAATTCCGCCAATCACCGCTGGCAGATTCCATGTTTGCTGAACGCACCCCCCTTTACAACCCCAGGCTCGTTCGTCCACCGTCTATTGTAAAGAAGGCTCAAAGTACCTACTCAGTACCATAAAGGTCAGCCAGAAGCGTGGGACAGCACATATTCTCGCCTGTTTGCAACGGCTTGTTGGTTTCTATAACAACACACGTTTCCTTGGCCTGCCTCTTCGACACCTAATTCCCTCCTACATAGTGGATAAGCGACATACATCATCGATGGCCTGAGTGGAAGTCGTGTTTTGTCAGCGAGATCTAGTAGAACCTTCCGTTCCTTTAAACGCCCGGGAGATCGGAGCGATGCTGCCTTTATTGGTGACAACCATGAATCAATTTTTTGGAACTCCCCTGTTTCTGGGTTCAGCAGAACGCGTTTTCTTTTGAGGTTCTATATATCGTCGTTATTTGGCCCACTCACCACTGGTCATTCCAGAAATGGTAATGAAAACGATGACGACTTACGACTGAATGGCTACCACGAATGGACGACGAAATCCGTCGATTGAAACTAATTACACGAGTCAACCAATTCCTTGGGCCGTACTTTCCTATGTCGAGTCTGGATTTGGCCTGATTATAGCACAGCACATTCTCAACATTCGATGCCCTGCTCTCAAAATCTAAAGGGGGTCGTTGCGGTGCTGGTTCTGTCTCGACGGTTGGTTACTGCAAGGTCCAAGTTCATGAATTGGAATTGGATCTGCAGTCACAATCTCTTGTGGAGGTGGCGACAACTGCCGAAACCTGCTTCATTGAGGAGGATGCCCTTTCATCCGAACTAGTTGGCCATGGCTTGAGTTCATACTTTCCTAGCGTTTTTACTCCTCACCCTCACCCCTCGTGCCGACAACACGTGTTATGTACACCAAGTCGGAGCAGTACCCCTTCTTCTGCCTCAGATCTACATCCAAGAGTTTTCACCCGTTTGAAGTCCTTCTTTCCAAGCATTAGGCAGCGATATGGCGGGGCATGTCCTGAGACGTTGTACAACGTCTTTACAAAAAAAAAGACGTATTTGTATGATAGTGTTACCCTCTCATAGATCTCGAGATCTTTGCATCAGGTAATGGGATTTTGAGTTGAGACTGGTATCCCTAGTATGCATGCACTTTCCTCCATGGTGACGGTGCCTGTGATAAAACCCACGGAGTTGCTAGTTTGTTATAATAATAACCAACCCTCTGTGACTCCTTGTTAGTATTTTCTATTGTTTCTATGTGCGGGAACTTGAGCTTTGTAAAAAGAGATCGTCGACTTGTGACAATATAAATGGCTCTCATCAAGTTCCAACGATGGTTCAGAGCTTCAACCAACCTCCAGGCGTGGATGTGTTTCCTAGGCTTACACAACACACATGTGGCGGGATACTAACTTTAGCGAGATACGCAGTCAGTCAGTCATTTACCTAGTTCTACGTATGCATCACGTAAATCTGAGGACACGAACTACTACGTATGCATCACGTAAATCTGAGGACACGAACTACTACGTAATTCCGGTCGAAGAGAGCTCCTCCTATCGAATATAAGCCAGTCGCTCTGGTAGGTAGGCTGGTTGTTGGCGACGTTAACCCCCGGCCGAAAATGGGTCTTCATATCCTCTGGCGACTTGGTAGTTTGTTGGTAGTGTATATTGTTTGGGTAGGGTGTATATATGTCCCCTTTAACCTTGGAAGACAGGAGTAAAGCCGAGAGTCAAGCTACTTAGGTGTGTGTCCCCTGTATGCGTACTGCGTGCATTCTGCCTCTCCTCGAGGACCCAGGATATGTTTCGGTTTATTTTACTCGCCTACTGGGGTCACTAGATCCCCGAGTCGCTAATGAGGCTATCATGTACTGGGAGCAATAGGTGGTGATGAGGGAAGTTGACTTGTAATAATGGAGTCGCAGTGATCATATCACTATTGCGCTGTATGGGTTTTATAATGGAGAGCATAGCTGGGGTCTAGTACGAGTTGCCTATACGATATTTGATAATCGACTTCTTATTGGATCTGCGGGTAGGTCATACAAGACTGTTTGCGCCTTCATCCTCTATCTGGTAAACTTCCTATGAGGGTGACGGTATGAGGTGGGCGAAGAGGGGACTACAAGTTTACGACAACATGGCAAGAGGACAGGCACGTCGCATTCAATGGCAATACATCGAGACCAAACATTGGCGTGTAAGAATCGTCTATTAGACCGTCCGCAGATGATTGTCTTGTAAGTACGGTGTCTAGTTAGAGATATCTTCTGCTGACCTCCCATGAGTTTCGCCACCCTTTCTAGTTTCCGGGTACGGGCATTGCCCCATGCTCGGCTTTTTGTTATCGGGACCGAATTAAGGAAAACATGCGCAAGGTGTAGAGCGGATTAGGGGGAGTCAGCGGTGGGAAGTCAGGTTCTCCAGCACAAGCTACTAAGAACCATGAACTTTATGCGTGAGAACGTTCCTTCGTGAGCCGTGAAGAGTCTGGCGTTCTAGAGCGTACCAGGCATCCCAAGCATGCGATGTATGGCTTGATTAACTGTGTTGGTTGGTCGGATAAGGCGCGTTGTTTAGCGTGGGACTCTTCCGGTCCTGTCGAGGGGGAACACGTGAACAGGTTGAAGAGTCGTATGTCGAGATTGCGCACCGGAGAGGGCAGCGCAACGTTCGGCTACACCTGGCTTGGAGGCCTAGTGAATTAACCGAAAAAAGGTTATGCTCGAGATAGAGATCATCGAGCACAACTTTAGCCTCGTCATTTGACATCCGCGCGACGGCGGTGGCAGCGAGACGACTTCATCTCCAAGAGACAGTTTCAATCGAAGAGGCAGCGGAGAGCAGTGTGTGATCAGAGCGGCGAATCGGGGCGATATCGATCAACAGCGAACCAGCCGAGCTCGAGTCGTGGCTACACAACTCGGTCGAAAGAAGGTCGTGGACGAACTCAGCCCTGGCTCAAGCCGCATCGATGATCCTGTCGTCAGCGGCACGCAGCTTCGAGAAACTGTCATGCAATCGGAGGAGTCGTGACGGCGGTCGCGTCAAGCGCGGTCTGAGAGCGACGGAGGCGTTCGTGTGTCCAGTCAAGCGAGCAAATAAGACATCGAGACGGCAGTAGAGCCATCATCGACGTCGACTTCACATCAAGCAATCGTGGAGGTGCGCGAGTAGCATCGAGACAATGGCGAGATCGTCAATCGAGCACATCAGCGCTGGAGGGGTGGGCCTGTAACCGCGGCCGACGGGATGCATCTGCCTATGGCATGGGGAGGAGGGTGAAGGCCGTCAACTCCCGATCCCGACATGACGATACCGCGCATGGTGCGGGAGCCAGCAACATGCCCGACCTCTCGGGAGATGGGGTGGGAGGCTGGCTACCGGCGGCGAGCATACAGCAAGAAAGAAGAAAGGAAGAGGAAAACAAAATCTTTACCACCGACAGGATGGGGACTGCATATTTAAATGTTTCCCGGGACTATGGTGCGACTTGGTACGTCAGAACCAGGGTAGGAGAAATTTTAAGGTGCCACTTCTGCCACTGTAATGTTTCCAAGGTTGTCTTGGACCTGTGCAGCTGCCGGCTGAATTTCGAGTACCGAAAGTGAAAACAAAATACATTTATCTTCGTTTGTAATATTTTGATAATACCCGTCCCAGATAGCCGTTTGAAGCAACGGGAATACTTCATGTTTAGGTATTCTCGAGATATATGTACTAGTACCTGTCTAGCGTCAGATAAGTCTTTCTGCATTTTTAGCCGCATCTCCTCATATACGTCATGGGTCTCCTGGTTGCCGGTCTCATAACAGGTTTTTTTTTTTTCGTTTTACATGGCAGTTTTTGGCCACGAACTTCCCCACTCATATGTAAGCCTCCCAGCCGCCTCTTGTGGCGTCTCCCTTCCTCTCTAGGAAATGTTTAGTGTGAAAGCCACATCATGATGACACTCACTCTAGATGTACCTACCCCAGACGTCATTCTCTATCTGCTTACAACATGAACCTTCTGTTCAAGCTCCACAACTCAGAACAACAGAGTGCTGCCGGAGCAAATGCACCGGCGACGACAAATACGAATCGGGAATTGCCAGCTTTCACCATGCCCCGCAAACGGCCTAGATCGCCATGACGGCCGAAGGGCCATCCCTGCGACCATCTTGTGACGTCAACCAGCACGTTTCTCTCAACTACGGGAGCCCTTTCTCTCGCGTCACCACCACGGGATTCCCCTCTCTTCTAATGCACGCAATTAACCTTAGCAGATTTATCTACAGGGACTGAGCTTTACTGATTCGTGACAGTCATCGTTATCGTTTGTATTCATTACTCATGTAGTGTTTCGATCAGCATCGCATACATACATACATGTAGGTATGTACAAGGTCTTGAGTTGTCTGGTGGCTAGATACCTACATATGTAGTGTAGTGTAGCATGTAGTTAGACCTCTCTGGATGTAATGGGGCATGTACGGGTTCGTAGCTTGGGCGACTTCTGCTGTACATGTACACTCTGAAGGCCATTCTAGGAAACCATCCCATTGGGTCCTCCATGTCATCTATGACCTAACGTCCCGTGGCTGCTTCTTGAAATTCGATGTGAGGTTGGAGGTCCGTGGTACTTACCTCCATTGGATGTACATACATATATACATATATACATATATACATCCTCCAATCTATATATTTTGCCGTTGTGACTTCCCTTATATAAAACTGACGTGTCTCCCCTTCAACTAGTTGTGATTATAACTCGATCTTATAAACCAGCCATCTCTCAAAATACACCAACAAAGGGACCTATAACAAAAACAAGACCACATACCTACCTACTACTTCACACTACCATCGTAAACAAGTCACACGCCCTCAACACATCACACCAAGAACCAGCATCCAGAACCTCCAGAAAACAGAACAAACCAAACCGCCAAAATGGGTGCCGTAGTCTCATGCGTAAGTCTCCTCTCCTTTCCATCCCATGTCATCCCATCCGTCCCTCCTCCTCTTCCTCCCTACCAACACCGACCAAACCGAACCCAGAGCATCGCATCGCATCGCAGAGCAGACCAGACCAGACCAGAGCAGACAAACTAACCCAATTGCTCACACGCACAGGTCGAATCCGTCTTCCGCACGATCGGCAGCGTGATCATGGCGATCGTGACGGGCATCGGCAGCATCCTGCAGGCCATAATCGGCGGCATCGTCGCCTTCTTCGACATCATCGTCTCCTTCCTGACGTGCGGCTACTGCCGACGGCACCGCACCACCACCGGGACCACCACCGGCACGCGCAGGGGCTTCGGCTCCCGGCGCTCGCATCATGTTACTACCGCGAGTCGCATCTAAGTCGGACCACCAACCACTACCTGTCGACACCACTGCCGTCGTCCCTTGGTCTACCTAGATGGGGGAAGAGGGATTGGGGGTAAGGGTGGTGTAGGGAGGCAGGGAGATGATGATTCTGGCATTATGGAGAGGTGTACGATAAGTTATGATTTACCTATCGCGGATAGGTAGCATGGATGGATGATTCGGTTAAGGAAGGATAAAGGACAGGTTACTCGCCTGGCGAGCTGGCAGGCGGGTATTCGGGCTCACGATATCACGATACCCTTGCTTTCTCTAGTTATTTACATTGTCCATGCGAACGATGTCTGATTCGTATGAAGCAACTGCGAAGTCTTGCGTATTGCACATAGCATAATACTTACGGCTTCACGACATCCGCTGAATCTGCTATCTTTACATTTTCGTGATTGTGTCGACATTTATCTCCAAGACTTGTTATCGTGCCACTCATTACAATAGCAGTACACGCATATAAGCCAACATTGCATATGTGTAGTAGTAGTCCCATCTATACCTAGCTAATCATCCACATCAATCAGATTCCGATTGAAGAACCCATATACCTGTCTCGCAGCCTCATTCCCGATGAGTGGCCCCAGCTCTGCCTCCGTCATATTGGCCACCTCCCTGATATTCTCCGCCTCGAGGGTCAGATTCTTCAGGTTCTTGGGCGTGACGCCGGGCACCACGCCGAGCATGACGTGGGGCTCGAGATTGAAGGCCTGGTCCTCGGCCTTCATGTCGCGGTCGAGGCCGGCGCGGACGGCGGCGACGGGGTCGGGCTCGTCCTGCTGGGCCTTGAGGCCCTCGAAGATCTCGGCCGTCTGGTAGGGGTTGTTGCTCCAGACGATGCGGAGCTTCGGGAACGCGAGCGTGAGCAGCACGAGCTTGGACTGCAGGTCCGAGGGCCCCTCGTTGGGGTTGACGGACCGCAGGTTGCCCGAGAGGTCCGCGAACGGCTCGAGCGTGAACGACTTGTTCTGGTCGAACTCGATCAGCAGCACCGGGCTCTTGTAGTGCTGGAACATCGTCTCCGCCTGCGCGTAGAGACGGCCGTCCTTGAACGAGCTGATCAGGTCGCTGACGGACTTGCGCTCGACGCAGATGGTGGGCGACAGGATGTAGTCCCCGACTGTTAGCATGCATGGCACGACAACCATGCTCCGCCCGTGTAGCAGAGATGGGAGCGATGACCTGAATTCTCGCACGTCGACTACGACTCTGGGCGGTTGAGCGGTGGCTGCTAACCGACCACCACCGGCTATTCGGGTGTTGACCGTGCGCAAGAAGGCTTCTTGCGGGTCTTCAACGCCGTGGGCATCGACCGTCATGACTATAGACATGCTGGCGCGCTCTTTAATGAGTTTGGTGAAGGTATCCTTCTCTCGTCGGACTGTAGCGAGGTACCGTTGTTCCTCGACCGAACCGCCGTAAAACATGAAGTATACCCGGACATTTCTGTCATTATGCGATGAACGGTAGACCTCAACTCGGCGAATAAAAGAAGCGTCTGGTTCGTACATAATAATGTATCGAGGTTTGACCTCCTCGAGGACATGCTCATCCTGGTCACCATCGTAGGCATGTATTACGATCAGGTCCTGCATCTCAAATAGTTGGAAGTAATCTTCCATGTCCTCGAGCGGATCAGCAATAATATCTGCTTTCTGATTGGCCTCCTCTTCGGTTATCTGCACTTCATCCATAAGTTCAGCAACTTCAGCGGGCTTCTCAAAATACTGGGCTACACTTCCGTTGGCGGTTCTACCGGAGGCCGTGCCGGCGGAACCCCCTCCGCGTACTCGGCGTCTTTTGTTAGCAGGCGCCCTTCCCTTGTAGGCACCTTGTGCTATTCGCGGGTCGGCTGCGCCATCGAGGGCTTTCTGGTTCTCGGAGAATAGAGCAGTACTTATCTGCGCGAATTCTCGTTTCCAGTTCAAGTAATTTCGAAGTTTCCTTCTCATCATAAATGCACCAGATGGCTTATGCTCTCGCTTG
Source organism: Xylariaceae sp. FL0662B (assembly GCA_022376535.1). Classification (NCBI taxonomy): domain Eukaryota; kingdom Fungi; phylum Ascomycota; class Sordariomycetes; order Xylariales; family Xylariaceae; species Xylariaceae sp. FL0662B. Next base: position 53,328 of record JAJJKD010000131.1, read on the forward strand.
CCCTGCTTGGTGTCATCCTCGACTTTTGGCTGGACGTGCATTGTTTGTAGGTAATCTCTGAGTTGGCGACATGTGGCTGTATCAGAACACATAATGAGGATTGTTCCATTAGAATCGTCCCGCATCGGTGGTTCGAAATACAAATCTCTATCAATCTCCTCGAGGATTTCGGCAAGCAGTGCCCACTTTGGTTGTTCCTCTAGCACTGGCCGGAGTGAGTCGATCGTGCTCTTCTCATTAGGCTTGGCACTGCTCGCGTACACTCTTTGCTTGGCTGTGCTGAAAATTGTATGGGCAGCATCTAGAAACAGCCATGGGGATTGTGTCTGCTTCGTAGACCCTGGCTGTGGCGAATGTGCAGCATGAATAGTATCTAAGTGCTGTAAGAAAGACACCGAGTCGAAGGCTAGGATTGAGTGAAGCAGACCGCGAAGGACCGTCAGGTCGCTAACGATTTGCTTCGTTTTCCAGCTGACTCTGTGCCAATTTGGGTCCAGCTGGCGCCGTACCATGATATCGAAATTCTTTAGAAGCGCGCTGTCTAGATTCCAGTCGTCCATTTCTAGGCCGGAATTCCCTTTCTTGAGTTCTTGAATGCTGACTTCGACACACTCCATAATGGCTGTCTGAATTTCCCTCATGGCGTCTGTCATAGGAACTTCGAGCTCAATGACCTCTGCCTTCTTTTTGCCTTCAAGCGCGCTGGCGACTGTTACATGGAATCGAGGCCATAGCGACACCTTCCTAAGAAATAAGTTCCTCATCATGGTAGATAGAGGAGAGAAGCCGACAGTGAAGGGATCTGGATTATCAGAGACTGCCTTCAAGAATCCGGTTTTGTTTTTCTGGCGGTATACTCGAAGGATGAAAGCTTCGAGGGACGTCGCTACGACCTTATCTGCATGCAGGACAATGACCCCCGTAATGGTTTCTGGGTTGAGGAGACTCGTCAATAAATCGACGACTAATATGCGCGAGGTAATGCTATATATGCCCCCTTTTGCGTACATCTTTTCCCTTGCGGCGACACTGGTGAAGTCTGTATTCACAACAGTCAGGCCTCTGGCTTTAGGAGCCACGCTGATGGCGGCGTGCTCCGCCAGAGCCTCTCCAATCCACGCATTTTCCCTGTCCTCTGCGCCGATGACTATTATCAGGTTATTTCCGGCAGCATCGTAGCTGTGAAGCAGGTTGGTAACCAGGCGCATGAGGCCGAGACCTTTCGCAATAATGACGAGTTCATCTTCGGCGCGGAGCTCTTGGAAGAGATGCTGCTGGTACTCCTACAGAGAGAGAGAGTCAGACAATGCAAGTGAAGATGACATTACAAAGGCTATATATACAAGAGGTAGTGAGAGCTTCACTGGCTGGGGAGCATTGTTCGCAGACATGCGGGGCACGTGTCTAGCTATGGCTATGGGAGAGGGAGCCTTAGAGGGCGGAGGGCAGCTCGGGATGCCAAGGGTTCTCGAGCATGATTTCGCCGAGGATGAGTAGTTCTCGGAAAGCTACTTTAGGAGGGTGGGACAAATGACGAGGCCGCGTGTGTATGTAGGCTGTAATTCTTGAAACCTTGGCAGCTTGTTGTATGTACTACGAGCACGTAACGTAAGTCTGATAGGATAATAATATGTAGGTAGATCGAAGATGGAAAAGGAAAAGCTTGCTGATGTAGCTGGTAAGCCTCAAGCAGTCTGCAGGCAGAGAAATCTGGGGTTAGCGTACGAACGTGTACCTAAGACAGGTACATAGGCAGGCAGCTACATATGTAGGTTGCGAATCATCAGCAGCCGCTACTGTGACACGCGATCACGGGCAGCTGTCGGCATCATTGGAACCTTGGGCATGGGTCTCTAAATTCTAGAACTTCGGTTACGTCATCACCCTATGTCGTCTACGTCGTGTAACGCCGAATGATTATAATAAAGAGACCGAAGGTCCCAATATCACCTAAGATCGATTTGCATTTACTCTCTTTCCATTACAACCTCTATAATCAACTTACTGAAGTAATTTCACCAACTTCAATCAAGAGAATACACCACAAAGTCAAAAGTACCAAAATGCCCGAGACTTTCCCCGCAGCTCAGGTAAGTATGACCTGTAGTTCATGTCTTCATCTATGACGATTTGCATATACTGGAAATTTGTGCTGACCATGGGACGCCATCAGACCGGCAAGGTTGATTCCAACACTCAGCCGAACCCTCCCAGCGAGGCTGCTCAACCTCAGGGAGCAAAGCAGTTTTCTGCGTTTAAGGCAGCACCGGGTCCCGTGATTCCCCAAAATATGCCCGAGCAAGAGGGAACCAAGGATGAGCGTCAGGCAAAAGCCAAAGAGTTGAACAAGTAGGGAGACCTGTCCCGGTACAACTTGGGTCCTATGACTACATATGCTGGAACATAAACTGATAACAGAAGACTAAGAGCCCCCAGGCTCGATGTTCTCTGAGGACATCGCTTGATGTAACGATAGACACGATGGCTACGAATGAAAATCATGCTATGTGATGATGCTCTGACCTACATTGTGAATGCATTGAAAAGCAACAAAACAAGGTATTTCCTACGTTACCCAAGACTAGTCTTACAACTTCGCCCATCTCGAAGGGTTAGGGGTTGCCTTTAAGAATCAAGTACAATTATATATGGCCCGCGCCAGCAATGACACAACTGACAAATGGGGAAATCGTTGAAGAACGGTATTGGGCTGGTTTACGAATTAGTTTATGGCCTGGAGGGACTGTCGCGTAAGATCTTTGCTAATTGATAATTGGTCAGACGCATGTTCATTGTACGAAGTTGGGAGGTCAGATGACGTTAGCCTTAATGAGCTATGGAATACTATGGAACGCACATTACCTATAAATAGCTTCGTAACTCGCCAATGATTGCATCGATGATTGACCAGGTATTCGATCATATATATATATATATATATTCCGAATATTTGGGAATCGTCAGGCCGTCGTTTATCCTTTATATTGTTGAATGGCAAATGGTGGCGGTGCAGTCTTTCGTACATACATACCATGTATTGCCATGTGGCTTTTTGGCCGGCGTTTAAAGTTTTGGTTGGAGGCTGTTAGTGGCCGCTTGAAGATGTCGGGCAGTCTGGCAGCCGGGTTTCAGTGGCTCCGGTCGGCTCTTAGGCAACTGGCTCTTGCTTGCTTCAGGGCTCTTAGGAGGAGGGCTGGGAGGTAGTCAGGTAGTACTTGGGCATTTTATCATTCTCTTTATAACGAGTTATTACAGTAACCCGCCATCTATGTATTATCTCCCATGTCACAGGAAGTACATATGTACGTATTATATGTATATATGCTTCTCGAGTTTCAGTAGACTTCACAATGAAAACTTCATGAAACACACCCTGCCGCCTCCCGGAATGATTACAAGTAAAATAAACGACATTATTCTGCGCCAAGATAATTAAATCATTACACTAACGACTGACTACCTGACCCAGGCGCCTAGGTTAGAACTTAACTAGAAGCCTGGGACCCCTCCTCTATTCACCGTCTCCATTTCCATTACAACCGAGATTTCTCCAAGGCTGGGATTATTTGGCTGCCTCAACTCTTGACAATCTAGCCCAACCTACAGACTGTCCAACTGACCAACCACCACCAAGTAAATTTCGACTTGCGTAACTGCCCGTCGACTATTTCTACGAGCTAATCGAGCCGCATCCTGTACGTTGCTGACGCTGCTGCGCGCCGCCTCCACACACGCGTACACGTCCATCTATCTACCGCACCGCCAAAATACGGTCAAGCCAATCGCTTTAGAACTGCTACCTACCTTTATTGTGCCCATCCTTCTCCCATGGTCGCCTAAGCTGTGGCGGGCAGAAGACTCCGACGACTTACCTCCTTCTTCCACCCTTCCGAAACTGCCATCATGCCCTCTATTCTAAGCGACGAGGACAAGGAAACCGTCAAGCGAGTCATCCCTAAACAGACGAACAAGATCCAAGCCGTAGCTGTTGCGAGATTGTACGTCGCGTATCCAAACCGATCAAAATGGACCTATACTGGTCTGCAAGGCGCTATCGTGCTCGCCAACGATTTAGTGGGAAATACCTACTGGTTAAAGCTGGTTGATGTGTCGGTGAGTGATATGTCCGTCTAGCCTGTGTATCCTACCGCCTTTTGACGTCCTTCAGCCTGCTGCGAGAGGGGTGATATGGGACCAAGAAATATTCGACACTTGGTCTTACAATCAAGATCGGACTTTCTTCCATTCCTTCGAGCTCGAGGACTGCTTGGCCGGCTTATCTTTCGTCGATGAGAAAGAGGCGAAGCAATTCAAGAAGAAGATGGATGAGCGAGAGAAAAATGCGTCGAAAAGTACCAAGAATACGCCTTTTGGCGGAATTCCGCAACATCCAGCCAAGCATGGGTTCTTTGGTGGCATCTTTGGAGGACATAGGCATTCCTCGGCGCCAACGCCCCCCGATTCACCGCAGAACAGTCTACCGCCAGCTCGCTCGCATACGAGAACTTCGTCTACGAGCGTCAACGTCAATGGTTTCCCTAGTCACAACCCAATTTCTGAGTTTGCCAAGCTAGAGGCTTATGATCCTCAGTGGCGGGAGAATTTTGGAAACTTCCTTTCCGAACAGGGTCTCACGGACGAGTTTATAAAGGATAACCAAGACTTCATTGTCGACTTCTTAAAGGGGCAAGGAGATGGTATACCCGGCAGCGCAGGTACGCAAGCTCCAGCTTCGGCACACGCGCCACCGCCGCCTCCACCGCCGCCGGTCAATGGTGCCGGTAGTCACAATAGTCACAGTCGAGCTCCTCCACCTCCTCCCCCGCCCCCTGCTGCACGTGCAGTATCAGAGAGTTTGACATCGTCTGGGTCACGCCGTGGAGCTCCTCCACCTCCGCCTGCACCGCGAAGATCCGGTAAATCAGATGCAGTACACCGCGAGCCAACGCCGCCACAAGAACCTACACCACCCCGACCTCGCTTCAATGCGCCTCCTGCGTTCCCGGACGCTGGAAAATACGCTCATGCCGAGGCAACTCGAGCAGCGCCGGCTGGGCCGCCACCTCCTCCAAGGCCGGCTAAGACGCCGATCGAAGACAAGGAGGAGAAGCCGTCAAATCATAGGTTCGGAGTGCCTCCTGCCTTCACTGGCCAGAGAGTGAGTACTGCACCTCCAACACCGGCTAGGGGTCCGGTGCCTCCACCACCACCACGTGAATCGTCTCAACCCGCGCCACCGCCGCTACCACCAGTTCTTCCACCCAAGGTGCCCGCTTCGAGCGCACCACCACCGCCTCCATTGGCTACCCGACCAGTTCCAGTGCCTCCCCCGCAGACCTCACCTCCACCTCCAGCATCCAGCGCACCGCCTCCACCTCCGTTACCCCAGTCTTCCGCACCACCAGCTCCCTCCAAACAGCCAGCCCCGCCCAAACAAGCAGCTCCCCCGAAACAGCCAGCACCCTCCAAACAGCCAACTCCAATTCCAAAACCGCCGACGTCAAAACAGCCGGCGTCATCCGTCCCGCCCCCGCCGCCACCCCCGCCGCCGCCTGCAGCTGGTGCGCCTCCGGCACCTCCCCTGCCTCCGCCTGGGGGTGCAGGGATTCCTCCTCCGCCACCACCTCCCCCTCCGTCTGGAGGTGCAGGAATTCCTCCTCCGCCACCACCTCCCCCTCCGTCTGGAGGTGCAGGAATTCCTCCTCCGCCACCACCACCTCCTCCGCCGGCCGGGGTGCCGCCACCACCGAACAGGGATTCCGGTTACGCTTCCGGAGTACCTGCTCCTCCTGCTTCCGCAGACACTGGCCGTTCTGCTATGTTGTCCAGCATCCAGAAAGCTGGCGGCGTTAGGTCGCTCAAGAAGGTCGATAGGACTAAAATTAGAGACAGGAGCGGGGCTGCTGTTGGAGGAGGTTCAGACACGGGCCCACACGGTAGTGGACTGCCGCCCGCGGGTGTTGCGCCCGGAGGCGGAGGCGGTGGGATGGCCGACGCGCTTTCTGCCGCTCTGCAGAAACGGAAGGCTAAAGTTCGTGATAGTGGTAAGTCATACATTCCCGAAATCCCCCCGGACATGATTCATGCTAACGTATTGAAAAGACGATGAAAAGAGCGACGATGATTGGTAGAGCCATCTCGAAGATGCCATACGTAGGTGAGAGCCGGATCGGCTAGTTATAAGAAAGGGGCCCGATTGGGGAAACAAGGTGGATGCAAGGGAGAGACGGCAGGTGACGCCTCTTTTGAACGCTGAAGATGATATATAAGGCTTCTGCGTTACATTATACTACCGGATATCTGACACTGTCGCCATGAACCTTGTACCATTCTCTATTTCACGCCCTCTCCGGGAGTTCCTCAAGTTATGGATATGTATTATAGAGGCAATGCGCAAGCAAGCCGGGGCAAGGGACGGCAGGCGTTCTGTTGGGCTGGCTGACTGGCTGCCCCGTCCGGGTCGGTCAGGCACCGGATCGTTTGCATCTTTTCACGGATGCTGGCAGATCCCAGAATCCGGTTTACTCTTGCGTCCGTATTTAAAAAGGAAGGAGTGGGAAGAGTGGTGGTCGAGAACGCATGGAAACGAACGAGGGAGAGCAAACAATAATTGTATCACGAGCCGCTGACATCTATCTAGTTGTCTGGACGATGGAGAAGAAGAAAAAAAGGCAGAATGTGGATTTACCCCAACAACAATGGACAAGGCTCGAGAGATGATTATGCACTTCAGCTAGTTAGCCAGCCAGCAAAGCCAACCAACCAGCTAGCCAACCAGCCGGCAGGATAAGATGAGGATCGGGAAGAGGAGCATGCAGGCAGGCAGGCAGGCAGTGTGATTATCCAACGACTGGAGATTAGTTAGTTTAAGTAGGTTTGGAGTAGTTTAGAAATAGAAGAAATGTTAGCCTAATCATGATATCGAGCAAAGGAGAGAGGGAGAAGGGGAGAGAAATTCGATTAGGCGAAGTGGTAGGTAGAGTGTTTACTATTCCAATGCTATTGGTTTAATAGCTCCTTTGAAACTTCTGCTCAAACAAGAAAAGCACTTCAGTAGCAGCATTCATTCTATAGCACGGAACTCCTGGAAGTAGATAGATGGAAGTGAGAGGCCGGGCTTGCTGGTTCATGACCATATATGTCATTTATCACATGAAAACGCGATACCTTCAATACATACATCATGAGAAAGAATTGGAAGACGCTTTCGAGTTAGGTCTATACTTTGTGTTATGCTGAAAAACGAGGCATGTATTGTGATCATGAGCAGCGCTATCAATCTAATAATCGTTTCCGTCATTTGTCTCATGCCGCCATCCTGTAGCTCTTTTTTTGTTTGTATCAGGAAAAAAAAAAGTGTAGAAAGAAGACAAAAATCCTTTCCCGTGCTATCCTCCCCCCGAAAGCAAAGTAGACAAGGCCACGACGTCCCTCCCACCGTGGCAAGTCCGACTTTCTTTTTCACATGCCGCCGCCGCCGTTCCGCATTGCCCAACTGTCGCGGAACCTAGATCGCCAAACAAAAAAGGTGGAAACTGACGTCTAGGTTTGAGAGAGAAGACAGACTCTTTCCCGAACCCTCTGGGCATGTTGAGATTGAAAACACCAGAAGACGAGATGGGCAGGCAATGCTCCCCTTTACCCCCTGCCTCCTCATATGCCGGTACGTACGTAACGGCGAGGAGGCGGCGGCGATGGAGAATCTAGATGTCGTCGATCTCGATCTCCTTGCCGTTGTTGACCTCGTCGGATGAAGACTCGCGGTCCTCGTCGAACTCGAAGTTGCACTCGCCCTCGTCGCCGGGGCCGTACGTGTCCACCTCGTTGATCTTGGCGTTCTCGGGAAGCTCGCCGTACGACTTGAGGGTCCGCGCCTCGTCCGCCGAGTACTTGAGGATCACGTCGCCCTTCTCATCTATACCGGGTCGTAGGTTAGCTACGCTTCAGAATAGATGGACAAATATGAAATGGGGGAGGGTTGGACCGTATCGTACCTTGGTAGTCTCGGAGAGACAGCAGAATGATATCGCCGTTGTTGATCCAGACCTTCTTGCGAAGCTTGCCCCGGATGTGGCCCAACCGCTTGGAGCCGTCGAAACAATGCGCTTCGAGACGGCCGTTGCCGAGCATCTTGACTACCTGGGCATACTCTGGCGTTTTTGTTAGTTAGATGTATTCGTCGGGTGCATGGCAGTGTTGATAACAGAGATATGTTGGGGGATGTGAGTCAGATGTTGGCTGTGGTATTGGCAGTGGCAAGATCTATTGGGTGTTTGGTTACGTACCTTGGCCTTCATCCTTGAAGTTCAATTCTCGCTTCTCGTTGTCGTTCTCGTTCTTTCCACGACGACGGTTCTTACCACCCTATTTGACATATCATGTTAGTCTATAATGCGCGACTGACATACCATGCGCGAGGGTGTAGGAGGGCACCTGGGTGAAGTCGTCTAATGGGAGAATTGGTGATGGTGGGGCAGGGCATTAGATAGCGACAGAGGAAATAATAATGCTTACTTTTCCCTTATTCTTCGGCATGTTGATTAATAGAAGATGTCAATGTTCCGGTGTGCAGAATTATCTCGATGATGTAAGGTGGAAGTAGTGTTTTTGCGTAGAGAATTAGTTGTGCGTGGTGTGGTGGTTGTCAAAAGTGGGAAAATGTTTGGGATGATGTGGTGACGATAAGCCAATTTATAAATGGGTGGGATTAGCATGACGGGGCAGGCGGCTGTACTTCGTATGTACACACACGTATGTTCCTACCCACGTAGGTACCTTGTAGGTGGTGGCTTTGCTTCCGCTCGGAGATCCTCTTTGGGGGATTTGTGGGGCCCACGTGCTGCTTTCAGCACAACTGCACAGATGAATGACAAAGTATCCACCAGAACGAATAACTTTGATATCATAAATTGTATTCATTGATAGACCAATACTTCTAGTACTTCTATTTTCATTATCTCCAGGGGCTTACAATAGCGCGAGGCTTCCGGAGGCACAAAGTTTCACTCTTTTTAGTTTCTGCGCCACAGAAACCAGTCATCCCCAGAAGCTTCAAGTTTGAAGTGCAACTCAACACATCATCAACCAACTTTCCTGGTTGTGTCTATCATAGCGCATTGTCGCTGCCCGCTCCCCTAGTTCTCCTATCTTGGAGCCATGAGTCGGCTGCAACACAGCTTTTGCAGGGTCCGGCCTAGACCATGACAAGATTCTTCCTTGGCCGGGCCCTGGAAACATCACGGCTTGCGCATCGTGTCCTTGTTTCTCGCCGGAGTATAGGGACCAAGTATCACCGCAAGATAGAATCCAATCATCCGTCAAGTTATGTCGAGGCCAGCAAGTCTACCGCTATCTACACATATATGTCTGATGTCGTGTTGGATTCCGGTGTCCTCTCTTCATGCAAGAAGCTCAATCTCTCACTTCCGACCGAACTGCGCGGGCTGAGAGTGAAATGGAAAAGCAACCCGCGCAAGTTAGGTGCCACGTTTTCTCCGAACCATTGTTTGAATAGGACGGCGATGAAGTATCTTGATAGATACGAACACCCTTTCAGGAAATCGATTCTGGAGATCTACTTTGCGAAGCACAAGGCACCCTTATGGTATAATGCCTGGGTTGGTGGTGCTCTGGTCTCGCCTTTTCCATCAAGCAGAGCGAGAAAGAAAATCGAGCATGCACTACGCGACGCCTTGGCTGCCTACGGGTACGACCGAGATGGCAGAAAGCTCAAAACAGAGGAGCCTAGTGCCGTCGCGGAGCTGTACGGGACATTGAACATCGGTTGCCAGGATCCGCTTGCTGTCTGCAACAGCAAGTTCGCTGATCTATTGGAGGATGCAAAGGTTATTATCGGCCGTGCTGTAGAAGAGCTTAGCCGGGACAAGTATGGCAGGCCCCTCAGACCAGGCGGCTCAGGACAACCCCCAAGGAAATCGTTCAATCCTAACAAGGTCAGAGAAAACCCCGGCAGTCTACCAGGGAAAGGGCATTATTCAAGCACAAGAGGGCCGGAGAGAGTGCGATCTGGTGTAGAGCCAGGGAGACCTCTTAGGCGTGTGTACTGAATAAATAAGGATGGGGGCAAAGATAGCATAGACTTGAACACACCTATAACATACCTAACCCTCTATAATTCCCCATTTGCTCTTTGTTATATGACATATTTACTATATTACATATGTAGCTGATTGGATATATGTTTTACTGCTTTAGTACATTAACGACATATGCGGTATGTATGTTATTATGTATTTTATTGTGTATAAGTAGAGAACAAGGAAGAAAGCTCAACATGAGTGCGTGAATACTAAGTAATATTATGTCTCGAGTATCCCACGTGGTTTGACAAGGTTGGATAGCTTAAGTACTTGTTTAGTTAGGGGGGGGATGTATGTGTACATGGTGTCCAAGCTCCCACTTGCGACGACCGATCGACGGGGTTACTAGCTACTTACTACTTACCTGCATAATTTCTTGCTCGAGACGTGAAACCACGAAATTCAAACAACAACCCAACCACAACCTTTCCATATACCACCCATTCAGACACTCGGTCGATTTCGATTGCCAACGTCTAGATCGATATGTTAGTGTCTCTCACCGTCGGCAAAGTTGATGCCGGCGTGACTGTCTTGTTGACGCCAGATAAACGCCTGGTATGCTATCTCATCCCAACAGCCACGTCCCTCGAGTCCCTGGACCTCCCGAGCTGTCGCAATCTGTCGCACAAGCTGGACGAGCATTCGTGGGCCCCTTCTGGACTTTATCAGGCTAATAACAACATCTAGATCGAGTTTCCCTCCATCCTCCTACCCCCAAACATCGCTTCCGGATCTATAGTCGACATCACCGTTGCTCGCAACCACGCCTCAGAAGCCAAAGCCGATACCCAATTTGCCGCCCTGCAAGACCAGATCTTCTCATCTTTCGGCGCCTCCGAACCCAACACTCCAGTCCTCCGTTGTCGCAATGCCACCCAGACCTCTGTTGTGCTCGAGTGGGATCCTATCGAGCTGGCCACGGCCGACCTGATCTCCCTATCGCTGTACCGAAACGGTCAGAAGGCCGGCAACATCCCGCGGCCCCTGCAGATGCACAGCACCAAGATCAGCGGCCTTGCTGTTGATACCGAGTACAGCTTCCACCTAGTCCTGCGCACCACCGCCGGCACCTTCGCCAGTAAGCAGGTGGTCGTCCGCACCCACAAGATGACAGACCTGAGCGGCATCACAATTACGACGGGCATCCTGCCTGCGCCTCTCAAAGACGATCTCGCTAAGGCCGTCGAACGCATTGGCGCCAAGATCGTCGATGGTGTGCGCATCGATACCACGCATTTCGTTACCACTGAGGGTCGCGGTGTTCCCTGGGAGAAGGCTGTAGAGATGAATATCCCCGTCGTCCGGCCCGAGTGGGTCGAGGCCTGCGAGAAGAACGGCCGCATTCTCGGCGTCACCAAGTTCTACCTCGACGCGATGCGGCCCGGACCCCAGAGCAGCCTGGAGGAGTCGAGGAGCGCAACATCGCCCTCGGCACCGACGTCAGCACAGACACATAAAGATCTCCCTGCGGTGCCAGCGGAGAACGGCGAGGAGAGCAAGGAGGCAAAGGAGACCGAGTCAAAGAAAGAGGAAAGCAGCGAGGAAGAGGACGACAATGAAGAAGAGGACAAGGCAAAGGTAAAGGCAACCGAGGAACAGAAGATGAGGCTCGAGGACAAGGATGCTCAAAAAGTCGCCTTACGGCCCGGTGGCCAATCAGCACCCGACAAGGCCGACTCGGGCCATGAGAGCTCGGATGAGAAAGCCGCCGCAACGTCTCCGGGCGACGGGGCGTCCTTCCAGGATGTTGCCTTGTAGGCACCTGATGAGGACAAGAGGGCATGGAGGTCATCACACGGGGAACTTACAATAATGGAACGGAGGAACCAACGGAGGAACGGACGGTGTGATGTTTCAACTGTAGTGTTGACCACGAATTAATAGACTCATGTATAGTACGAATGCTGTGCTTTGTTGTACTACTTATCATGACTAAACTTACCCGCATTCTACCAAAGCTTAGGAGAGATGATATCGTCTCTTAAGAATGAGGTATTGTTGTCACCAGACCACATCACGAAATACGAAAGGAGGAAAGAAAGGAGTAAACATATCAAAACTTGCCGCCAGCAAATAAAACGCGGCAGTCTGATCATCCGTGCCTAGCTGCCATTCATGTCACTATCTAGTGTAGAACTATTATTTTCTATCTTCCAGATATGTGAGTTCATCGGCCATGGGAGCTTGATAATGTGTAGCTTTACGTCTATCTAGTCTTATCCTAGTTCTACGTAGTTACTATCCTAGTTTTCTCTAGGAGTATTTTATGATCGATGTTGCTGTCGACTTGTAATAAGTTCATGTTGGGGTGGTCCGTGGATATGTTGCCTTGTGGATTCTTTTCATGAATAGCCCATTCATACATGCCTAAACCTCATTTATGTGTACACAGGATTAAGAAAGTACTAAAGATGCTAACGACTATTAATGATATAACCTACTCTCTCTCTCTCTCTCTCTCTCTCTCTCTCTCTCTCTCTCTCTATATATATATATATATAGGGCCTATATATCTACGCTCATGCAAGTCGACACTCTATGGGAGGGACTTGGTATGAGAGGACCTCATCTATTCATAGAGCATTATAGCAAATAGCGATATACAGTCTCGTTGCTGAAATCAAAGGGATGGAGTTGACGGAATTTCTACCAATTTAGTATTTCAACACTCGTCACCGGTTTCTAGTAACGCTATACCGAAAAAATACCGAGGTTATATATATCAGATAGACATCCAGCCATTCACCACGTAAACGCCATATACACGCTTCCGATCGATATAACCAAGTTAACGCGAAATAGAAGGGCAAAATGAAGACGAGAGAAGAATCTCAAGGCATCACCTCCTCGCCCTTCCAATCCCAGCACCTGCCCCTATCCTCCACGCGCCTCCCGGCAACCACCTCCGCCATCCTCTCGACCGCAAACTCAGGGCTAAACAGCTTATCCTCGCGCACGCTGCCCCAGAACTCCCTACTCAGGCCCGTCCGCACCGTGCCCGGGTGATATGCGACCGCGATGGCGTTGGCGCCGGCGCGCGTCCGCAGGTACAGGTCGAAGGTGCGCGTCAGGCTGTTGACCCCGGCCTTCGACGCCCGGTAGCTGTACCACCCGCCCAGGCGGTTATCGGAAATGGAGCCGACGCGCGCCGAGACCGTGAGCCAGGTCGCGTGGCGCGGGAGCCGGAGTCCTTTACCTTCAGCCCCGTCCCCATCACCATCACCACCGCTACACCCCGCCAGATCCAGCACGGCGTCTTTCCCCGGCAAGAAATCCCCAAACCACTTCATCAGCAGCAGCGGGCCGAGCGCATTGACCTGCATCGTGAGCACAGCGCGCGCGTAGTCGACCCCCCGCGGCGCCTTCTCCGGGTGCAGGATCCCCGGCAGCGCGAACCCGAGGTGCAGGTGGTGCGAGCGGCGCGGGAAGAGCGCCCTGGCCCGCGCCGCGGCCGCCGACACGCTCGCCTCGTCCGTCACGTCCACGGCGACCATGTGCAGGCGGGAGGGCGCAGAGGGCGGGAGAGGAGCGGGGGTGGGGGCTAGGAGGGAGGCCCGGACGCCTGAGCGGTTGGTCCGCGTCGTGGCGAGGATCGGTAGCGTCGTCGTGCGCAGCAGGTGCCGCGTTAGTGCGTGTCCTATTCCGCGGCTCGAGGGACAGACGAGGATCCAGGGTTGAGACATCGGGTTCTGTTATGTCTGTCTGCTGCTTGTTTGCTGGCAGGGTTGTTGTATGAACGCTTGCGCGCTCTGGGTAGGACGCAGCCCCTATATTAGGTTCCTGGCGTACCTGGTAGGTACTTGGTGGCCAGTTGAATTCAAGCGTAGAGCACCGACGAGGCAAAAATGGGCATATGGTATTGGCGATTGAATTATACAGCTGGTTATGGGAGACCGATGGAAGTCCGTCTCTTGGAATGTTGTATTATTACCTAGCTGGAGTTGTCTCGTGGCTGGCGGGAAACCGCTAAAGTTATGCATGATTCATCACCACGACCCGGGACCAACCCGATAACAGCCACTGTTGACAAAGAATCTCGATGTCTACATGAGACAATCTTGAACTGTATATCATCCCTGTATATCATTAGCGAAACCCAACCAACATTTTCATAATGTCATTCTAACCTAGATACCTACTCAACCTAGGCTACACCCAGACGACACTTTCAAATATCCAAACCCCATTGTCAATTTGTAATCATATTCAATAACTCGGCGACACGACCATATGTCAAATTGCATGACATTAGTAGCCAGTGCACATCTCGTTAATGTTCGGGTCAGGAGTTACAGGTGCCGGCTAGATCTTAAATCTCTATATAGCTGATGGCAATGCACGATGAACTAGGCTATATATTTATTTAAAGTATGATCTTAATTGAGTTGAGAGGCCCGGTCTATGAATGTAAGAGCATACTGATTGCTGGATTTGAAGACGTCGTATCAACATCTTACCTTGTTAGCTTCTGTCATAAGCTGTTCTCAGTCTCCGCAGTAGGACAATAGATTCGGGACGACAACCTTCAAGTGAGAAACAAGTCTTGCCATGAACGGATGGAGGGACATATTCATCTGGGACTCGCGTATATGCGGCCTAGATAGATATTGGCCATATCGTCTATGGAGCCGCCTGAGAACGGGGTAAGTCTGCATGATGGATCACTTCTCTACCACAACATGAATACGGATACGAGATCATCGCCATTGTTTAATTACACAAAGCTATTAAGAAAAATGATACCAAGTGAATGTAGAATACAGCTGTGTTGGGTTGTTGGTAGAACCGTCGGCTTAGCAGCTCGCTGTGTGATCATAATTATCTGGGCTGCTCTAATGACAGAAATCAACCTATTCGACTTCTATAGGCGTCTTTGTTGAAGTCTGTTAAAAAGTCGAAATCCTCCTCTCGACGACTCCGTGTCTGGGCAATATTCTAGAAACGTGCGTAGCCGGCCGCCTCTCTCAATCCGGGCGTATCAAAAGGATGAATAGGAAGTTAGACAGTTTTCTCTCTTCTGCACTCTGTGGTCTCATATAGCAACAATCGCCTCGGCGCTCGAATGCTGTACACATTTTGCTCCCATTCCACGCCATGAAAAAGGGGTTCGAGATAGTCGATACCGCCACTACAAGCCATCCAGGACCACTGCAGCATATAAAGCCAGTATTTTCTCTTTCGGGACGGTGTCATAAATTATAAGAAATGCTAAGACCTGTCTTGTGAGCTTTTTCATCCTAGGTATACTCCAATAGGCATCCTTGGCTACTGCTAACACTCTGTTTCATAAAAGACCATAAATTAAAGAAACTACGGACGAGTGGCTATAATGGGCATTGATATTCTGTAATGTCTCAGTATCCCTGAACGCAGTTTATCATCCCGCAATTCATCGCGAACCATCATAAGTTCCCATCTGCGCCTTCACTCATTAGATGTCATATCGTGAGACCCAACTGATCCCTGCACTACCGACGAAATATAAGTCTCCTTGACTCCCTCATTTTCTCTTTCGAGGTACTTTTTGAACGTTGTAAGCCCGGGGAGGAGTCTAGATAGCTCACTCATATCGATGTAATCAGAACAGTATCTAACGCAAGGTTCCGCAGAGAAGAATTGCCACGAATCCTGGGCCATTGCCTCCTTGATTTCTTGATCACTCATGAATAGTGCTTTGAGTGACCGTCCGTCCCCAATGGATTCAGACAACTGGTCAAGCATATCCTGAACCGGCAACTGGTCGCTAGCGAGGCCTAAAAGGCGCTGGTGGAACTTATCGGGGTTCAAGAACGCCGCTGCCGCGAACCGAGCTATATCTACGTGGTCGACGAGCGAAAGTAGCGATTCACACTTCAAAGAGTTGGTCCAAGAACCCTTGTCCCGCGTCTCGGCGTAGCCAAAGTCTATCTTGGGGGCAAGGAAGTTGGCCATGAAGAAGGCCGGCCGAAGTACCGTCCAATGCTGGAACCTTCCTTCAATGACGGCTTGCTCGACGCGCTTCTTGCTCTGGAGATGGCGGGTAAAGAAAGAGCCCAGGGGGACGGGTGGCTGTGTGGCTTCTTCAAGCATGAAAGCGCCAAGGGTGGTGGATACGACAGCCTGGCATACACCAGCAGCCTTCGCGATAGTGATGATCCGATGAGCACGTCGGGGTGCCTGGTCCAGGTCCATAAGATTAGGTAAAAGACACAGGAAAAGTTTGTCACACCCCGAGAGCGCGGCACGTAGAGCAGCCTCGTCATCCCAACCTCCAAGAGTAAGATGAACACCAAGAGCTTGTAAGGCCCGCGCCTTGGGAGACTCCAGGTCCCGTGTGGTTGCCCTCACGTTCCAGCCCAGCTGGCGAAGCTCGCGGCACAGGGCACCGCCTTGGCTGCCGGTGGCACTTGTAACAAAGACAACAGGCGTTCTCAATGATTGTGACATGGTACCCTTAAGCCGAATGATGCCTCTCTCTTGGAATAGGCCTGAATATCAAAGAGGTTCGTGGTTTGGAGACGGTTGTACCTTGGATCAGATGGATATGACAGATGGTTTGGGCTGCATCACGACAAATTGCGAGTCTGGGTTGCCTCTGACTTCAATACCTCTATATATATGTAAATTATTGTTGAGACACACTCCCAAATGGGCTGCCAATGAGCCATGTAAAGAAACCCTAAGAATAGACGTGTGGTCGGGGGAAAACTTCAGGTATTATCCCCGCCGTCCCCGCCTGTGTAGGTACATTGGACAACCATCAGGGGTAAAGCAGCAAAGAGTAACCAACCGCGCTTCTCAATAAACACACCCCTTAGGTGGTGCATTATGTTGAAGTACATAAGTGCCCCCGGTACCTTTGATATGTATCTCACATGTATCCATGTATTCCACATTAAAAGGCATCCCCTGAAGCGCCTGTATGCCACCCGCACAGTTATATGAACTAAACCCACCATATGGGTACGATGCAAAACTTGTACTAATACTCATTAATTAATCCTTCCTGCTAGCGTTTTCTAACAGAGGAGCAAAAGTACCTGATAAAGTATAGAATTTGAGCACCCAGATTGAAGCTTGTCTCATCACAACATCTGTGCTGCGCCATGAAGTTGTACGATCAACTACATTCTTCTGGAGCCCACGACAATGGTGACAAGGCATCTTTACCAACAAGGGACAAAAGAAATTCTAATCTACGGAGTAATTTTACCCTCCTCATCTGCTTCTTTGTCACTCGTAGGGATAGCGCCGTCTACCGCAGCCACGGAGGACTTATCCCCCTTCCTTAGGTCCCTCCACCCAAATCCCCAAACAAATAGGATACTTGCCACTGCTAAAGAGGCTACTAAATAAAAGACGCAGTTTATACTACTAGAGTATGCCACCAGGACACCCGGAAGATCGTCCACAGCCACTGTGCCACGGAAATTGGTGGCCCCAGCCTTAAGAATGATCTCGGGTGGCACATGAGGCGCGTAAATGGGGAGTTGTGTTTTGAGATTCTCGACGAGAATTAGGTTGCATAATGTCAGGAGGACAGCGGGAAACAGTGACTGAGTAAATACCATGAATGCCATGCCTGATGAAAGCTCCTCGCCGGTCGTGACACTCTGAATAGCGACTATAGCCTGAATGCGGTGTATCAATATCGGGTATGAGATGAAAATGGGGGAATATGAGGTAGTTGCATGCACGTACGAGTTGTAAACCAGCTCCGGACCCGATGCCGGCTATTAGCTGGTACCCAATCCATTCCCCGGCTAGGCTACTCGGTCTCAGTGTTGATAGCAACCCGCTTCCTACCGATAACAAGATGGTAGCAAAAATAGCAATAGGGATCAGATACCCCATTTTCTGTACTAAAGAGTACGTTTAGCAATTATTTGAAGTGATCGGAGCCCTTGGATGTCGTGACTTACTGACTGGCCCCGCTGCCGCTGCGGTAAGAAGCTGAGGCAGGAAGAAGGGCATAATGTATACGCCGCTCAAGATAGCAGATGCGTTGTTGATTGCTTGAAAGTATATAGGAAGATAGTAGAGCGTCCCATACATGGAGGCCATTTGAAAAGCATTGAACAGCCCAGCCGTCCATACAGTCCGTCGACGGAGCATAGCTGGAGGTAGCAAGGCATCCTCGCCCTTGTGGTAGTTCCATAATAGCCATATTATTGTTGTTGCGCCAGCACCACAGAATAGCCCGATGACCTGAGAGGAGTTCCATGCATACTGATTACCTCCGTATTGTAACGCAAGTAGGAACTGAATTACAGCCGGGGCGAATAGCACAAAGCCCACTAGATCAAGATGATGGGCCAGCTTGGGTAGAATTGTTAGGACCTTTGGTTTCACTGTTTGCTCGGGGATAGGCAGAATAATCATCCCAAAGAGAACCACCGCGCCAATGGGTAGGTTTATGTAGAACGCTACCGTGATCAGGTCAGACCAGCTTCCTCGAACAAGAAGAAAATATATGCGAGACTTACACCATCTCCAGGTAGTATATGAGGTGAAGGCCCCTCCAATAATAGGTCCTATGACGAGACCAAGCTGTTGAACTGAAGTGTCTGGTGTTAGATGGTGTAGGAGGATATAGTATTCGTGCATTCTAAAACTCACTTCCCATGGTGAGGCCAAATAATGCTGTAGTAAAGCTTTTGGTTAGCAACTCTCGTTGTGTCTATGGTTAAACAGGTATCTTTCCACGGCAAATCAAGAGAGGAAAACGTGACAAACTTGGACGCTTCTCTAACGGCGCACAGCCGGATAAGATCGTTATGGCTCCATTTATGATACCAGCAGCACCAAGGCCAGCCACAGCACGGCCAATAATGAGCATGATGGAAGAACGAGCCGCACCACATAACACGGATCCGAGTTCGAAAAGTCCGAAGCAGAATAGATAGGTCCACTATATCGCCCTAAGTATTAGCAAACCGAAGTAATCCAAGCGATATTGTGTAGTCGAGCTCACTTACCTTAGTCTTAAAGTGGGTGTAGACCTTGCCTATCAATGGCTGGGGAGCCGAGCTGTCATGATAGTTCAGATCGAATCCATTTCTCGTCGCACTACAACTTACATTCCAAACTGATAGGCGCTCGCATACCAGCCAACATCTACAAGCGAGTGAAACTCGTCTGTAATGCGAGGAATGACCTATATAATCATCAGTTGAGCTATGTGGTAGAAGCCGAGCAGTGAAGGTATCAAGTCTTCCTTTTTGTTCGAGAATGGCAGGATAGGGTAAAATACGCACCGTACTGATAACCATGGTATCAACAAGCATAAGAAAACACCCTAGAGCGACGCAGGCCACGATAGCGGCCAGTTTGAGACCGGTCACATACTCATGGTTGGCGGGCTTTTGAATGGCCTCTTCCCTATTGATATTAGGTTTCGCTTCACTAGATACCGAGTCTCGAGTGTATGCTGGAGAACTGAATGGTTGCGCGAGATGTTGCTGCCCCTCTATCGGTGATGTTGTCATTTCGGTGTGTGTTTCTTTTCCAAGTGTGCCGTCGTCCTCAATGCTTGTGTGTGTTTCCCCGGACAACATGTTAGATGATGGGATGGACTGTAGTCCCGAATGTGGTGTCACTAGCGACAAAAAGAAAAGGGAAAACGTGAAGTGATGATTTACCAGTTGTAAGGTAAGTCTGGGAATCATTGCCATCTAGGCCAAGAGACAACTGAGTATGGGTCCGAGGGTCGAGCAAGAGTAGACAGCTTGTGCAACAAAGTCAAACCGCCAACAGCAGTCGGGTGACGATCACGTCCAAGGCTCGGAACTATCATCCATAACTGTCGTTCTCGCCGCCAACATCGATGATCGATGAGCAAACGAGCTGTGTCAATGTCACCTAAGGCAGGCTGAGAGGAAAGATACCTAACATTACCTTCCTTTCCTGGGCGCATTTCCAATGTCTGTCCCGAGGCTGCATTCAGCAGTGTTATACGTACCCCAAGTAGATAGGATGATGCAACACTTCATCTAGACTCTGAGCGTTTAGAAAGATCATTGGGCTTTCTAGGGAAACCCCACTACTCGTGATATGGAAGCACGCCCAAATGTACCGTCCTGGATGTCCCGTCAGCTGTGTACCCATGCATGCGACCCGGGACATCGGGATCCTAAACCTTAGGTCGGATGCAACATTGTGTTAGTTAGCTTGCATACCTATGTATATGGGTGCTGATTAGGTATGTACATATGTTGTTTCCAATACCTACATGGAGTTAGATAGTGTTAAGTTACCTCAAACTCTCACAACTCTAAACCAACTACATAACTACTGCATACTCACCAATGTAAACCAACTAACTACTACACGCTCTCCGTTGGTGCCATTCAGAAGAACCCTGTAGGCAAAAATAAAGGGCGTTAAGGATTGCAACCCGCAGCGAAATACAGAAAGATTACTACTCTGGATGATTTCATCGCTGCATATGCGTGCTTCATAGTGCCTTGAGTCTCATAGGATCAATAGAGTCGTTGCATGATGTTTCTTCCTGTGTGTCTCTTCTCATATCGTCCCTCCAAGTTTAAAATATCTGATTCCTCCACTCCGTCGTATCTTGACTGACTGTACTTGTCATATCTCACCGCGAAATCTACAGGTATACTTCCAGTGACTCCAAAACAAGCTTGAGAGGCATCATGTCAACCCCCCCAACCTTTCCGCTGCCCAGAAACCCCGATGATCCAGGCGCAATTCCAGTTCTTATGGGCGTCACATGGACCTTCACAGGACTTGCTCTTGTCACCGTCACGCTCCGCATTTTCATAGGAAAAAAGAGAGACCGCGGTTTAGGTATAGACGACTGGTTAATGACTGTTGCTATGGTAAGTGATAGGCCATCCGGCAATGTCGCGCCTACGATATCATAATAGTCTAACAAGCACCTGGCGACAGGCACTCCAAATCGTAAGCCAGGTATTGATAACAATAGCATGCAGCGAAGGATTTGGGAAACATGACGCCGACCTGTATCTACCTGACCAAATGGTGCAGGTTCTAAAAATCAGCTGGATTGCTATGACACCCGGGATTCTAGTGTCGCTGATTGCACGTGTCTCCATCACCATCTTACTCGTTCGCCTCTTTGGCATCCACACCTGGTTCAGAAAATTCTTAATTATCCTCACAGGCGCTCAGACTACGATCGGGATCGTCGTTATCATCTGTTCCTGGCTACAGACCAAACCAGTCGAGGCTCAGTGGAACGTGTTCATGTCTAACGCGGAGCGTTGGGACCCACGGATTCTTCTATACATGATGTATCTTGCACAATGTCAGTTTCACCCTGAACCCTGTTGGCCTACATACTTAGGGTATTTGTCAATAGTTTTGTTAGATGGTCTAGTCGTACTAACGTAACGCGACCATAGCTCTCTGGACTTTCGCAGATCTGACCTACGTTGCCTTACCCGTTATGTTTATTTGGAAACTCAAAATGCCTTTACATCAACGCATAAGTCTCATTTTCGTCATGGCCTTGTCCGTAGTTACCGCGGCTATGTCCATCATGAAAACTATAACAGCCCAAACAGAGTCGGGCGAGAACGCCGAGCCACAATACGGTGCCGCCCAGTCTGGGATGTGGTCTACCTCAGAGCAAGCCTGTGTCATCTTTCTAGGCTGCATTCCCTCCCTGCGCGCCGCCTCTAAAATCAACTTCTCGGGTCTGCGATCCTTCGGCTCAAGCCTGTCAAAGCTCCTCAAGTCCGGCGCTTCCCTAACGAAGAGGTCGCCCATGAGAAGCTCTGCTAGCTACTCTGATGAGAACTGCGGCAGCTCTGCTGCCTACTACGATCTGGAGAGGAACACACACGAGCTTGACTACATGGGCTACCCCGAAGGTAGGGGGATAAGCAAGGTGAAAACGTACAAGAGCACTGGGAGCAAGGAAAACGTGAATCCCGAAAGCCAGGTAAGGCTGACTAATACCTTCACTATCACTTATGCACAGAGAACACCCTAGGAGTGTTGGGGCGTAGCCATAGGATTAAATGTAGAGGGACTCAGGATGCTGAGTGCGTTCTGTCTTGGGTACATTAGTTAGCCCCCTCATGGATTCTTCTCATGGCTATTGTCATGCTATTTCTTAATGTATTATAGTCGGTTAGAATAGGGGTAGGATATTTTTGACTGGGATTGATTGCTCTGGCTGAGTTTCTCGTTACTGAATATACTATTTGTGGAGACGCGAAAAATATCATATAGTGGACGAGTTGTGATACGTACTACGACTTTATAACAATGGTGATGACATTCCGGTATGACCCCTAACTTGAAGCTCCTTACTTCTGGCTACCTACCTCCGGCCTTAGCATTATCTATACCACATGATTTTCTCATCGCGATTTTAAGTCAGTAAACCAAGTGTGTAATTTAGTATAAGATAACACCTATTTTTCCGGTAGTTATTCGTTTTCGATAACTAAGGCTTTACACCGTTCATGGTGATAATCTCTAAATCACAACTATGACTTCTGCCAGTCCACACTATGTTTCACATTTGTTCTGGTAAGAAAACTATTCTGTCTCGAGCAAACAAGCCCAAGCGTAGAAAAAAGGTGTCAAGCAAAAAGGGGCTGTCCATTACTGCTTAGACTTTAAGCTTCCACGCTTCCAAGCTTCCGCCGTAACCGCAGCTTGGCCCCTGTAGGTGGCAGCATCATATTCAGCAACGCCCTCCTCTTGGGCGGCTCTCCAAGCAGCTCAACGTCATAGTTCATTACAATGTAAGCAAGAGCCTGTTTGAGCGTTTGCGCAGCGAACCACCGTCCAGGACATGCCTTCTTGCCGTACCCAAACGCGAGCCATTTGGGCGTCAACGTAGTAAGGAGCTCTCTCTCGCCTTGGGCACTCTGGTCCGGCTCGAAGGGGCGCGAGAAGCGGAAAGCGTTGAAGCGCTGCGGATCCTCCCAGTTATCGGGGTCGCCGTGCATCTCTTGGGTAGGAAACACCATACGTGTACCGGGCGGAACCAGAATGCCGTTGCCAAGATCCAATGGTTTCTTCCCCACGACGTCGCGGAATAGCGAATATACAAAAGCGTCGGAGATGCGCATTGACTCGCGGATTGCAGAGTCGACCCGATATAGTTTATCAACAACCTCCTTGGCGGAAATCCCTTCCGGGTGGGACATGGCCGTTTGGCGGCACTCGTGCTCCAAGTCTAGTACGATCTTATCCTTTTCCGGACTAGCAAATATATCGACAACTGCCTGCGAGAATATGTAGCTCATTGCATAAACGAACATGGTGTTGAGAAGGAGAAATCGCAGCGCTATTTTGTCCGGATCTAAGTTTGCTGGCCCATGGTTGGCGCAGCGGGGAATCATCCATTGTAAGAAGTCATTCTGTACAGCGAAGGACATTAGAATCGGGTGGATAAGCAGTTAATAACTAGATTGCGAGACTCATCCCGTAAGGGGGTGGACGGAGAGGGGGGAAAGGGGCGGCAGTAAGGGGTGGCACACACCGGCACTTCGACATCTTTCGAGTCTTTGCTGTCTTCCCACAATTGGATTCTTTTTCGAATGAGCGGTTTGAGAAGCTTTTGACACTGGAGTCCATGATATTTGGTTCGCAGCGCCAATACGGGCCCTACAATAGGCCTCAGAAAAGGGGGAGTGCAATTGATTACGCCCGCAGCAGCAAAGAGCGAGTTGGCGAACAGCCTCGTCTGTTCCCGCAGGGTATCGTTACGGCACATGGGATATCCGACCAGAGTGCGGAGCGCAGTACGGGCGATTACACCGCCGCACGTTTCCCAGCCATTAACCGTTCTCCAGTTATCCGTGTCAATACCCCACAGATCGCGGAAGCAGACATCGATTTCGTCAGCAGATGGAGCAACCTGACGCTCGATATTCCTAAGAGTCAGATCCTTCCGAGAAACCTCGAAGTGGATGGCATTTTCTATGACTTCACGATCGTGAATAAAGTAAGACAGCTGAACGTTTTCCACCAAAGCCGGGAAGCCTATGATTTCATTATCCGGCCTATTGACCAGGTGCAACTGTGTAGGCGGCAGTACAACGACGGCCTTACCTGTCCACATTGTCGGGAGTGCAAATGGCTGGTCCAGGGCTTTGCTGAACTTGTAGTATCCTTCATGTATGTTTTTGACCATGGACGTCAAAGATCTCACAATAGCACGGGTCCAGGGGAAGACACCTGGCGGTAACCCGACATTGTCAAGCTTATCCCAGAGCTCGTCGTGCTTTGATCGAGAGTTCAACCTTCGGAACAAGAGAGTGAAGATGAGTAGTGGGACTAGGAAAAAGCTAGCAGTGGCAAAGGCCATAGGATCAAACGAGCTTGTGGGCGACATGATAGCCATAGAGTATCAATGCAATTACAGAAATAAACAAATTTTAGATTGATCTCATTTTAAGGAAAATGGACGGATGGAATAGCTCGAAATTATGGTTTTCAGGGGCAGAAATCACTGTGAGGTTTCTTCACTCTTAGGAACCCCGGGGTGGCTATAGTGTATTTTGGTTTATACAAGGCTGCTGTTGCGATGACACTTATCAACCTGGGGGTGTAACTGAGTACTACCAATATTACAACAAAATAACAAAGATAAGGAGAAGGATTAAGTGGATAGCTGCAGCTACCTATGGCATTCAATTAGGTACTGTGGGATCAGCTCATGTATGGACCAACATATGTATCTATATGCTTAGACTAACCACATGCCAGGTATGGCTCCAACATTTGCATGGCCAATAGGGGGGCTTGAGTATCTATGTAGTTGAAGTGGTTGGATGCCAGCGCGAAAGGCCATCGGAAGCTCATCTCGGGTTGTAGATCCGATGTGGTGGATGAGAGCTAACCAGGCAAAGGATGTTGTCCAGGATCTACAGAATGTTGCAAGCGTACAACTCTAAAGCTGGGCCGATTGAGATACTACTTACCTAACCGATTCTGCATAACAAGCCTGGGTATATGTAAATAACTAAACATATCAAATTCTCTGGCATCTGTGCCTCAGCCTTACATCTGTCCCGTTAATTTTCAAGGTTGGTTCGTTGAAGGAGTTGCATCTTTTTATCCTGTTGACGTTGTATGCAGATGTCATGCATAGGCAAGGCAAGACCAGTAAACAACATCACCACCAACTGCATGGTTTCCTGTTTGCCATACGTATTGCCTTACCGTTGAAGTTCCATTTGTCTCGTTCCCGGCATTACACAAGCCTGCCATATTAAAACACCCAAATCCCACTTGGAACTCACCCCCCCCCCCCATCTCTCTTCCCTGTCCTTCTGCATAGTGTTGAGTTAATGAGTTGAATATAGTCCTTGGTTCATCACAACAATGCAGGTGTGACCACCCCACACATGCATCACAGTGTTCATGTTTGGGATACCATTAGATGCATGCTTTCCCAGTAAATCTATATATAATTAGAAGAAAGCGATCCGATCGCTTCTCAAGGAGAATCGGCACTAAAGAGCCACTTCTGAAGCTAACCCCTGTGTCACAACTTTAGCATAGAGTAACCAAAATAGGCCCTGACTTATCAGAATGTCTTGACCAGTTCGGGCAATAAAACACAAGGTGCCATGATCATATCAACGTAAACATAAGCCATATTCATTTTTGAAAGGATTCTAGTGGGATATCTCTATAAAAGCTGTGTCCTGGGTTACTATGCCACATCAAACGTTTTCTTGAGACTTTGGCCATTACTTGTGTTTCTACGGACGTGCTACAAGGAATCAAAATCATGAACTCAGGATATCTGGTTGAATGACTGCCGGTTAGAATAATAATGTCTTGTTAGAACAAGCCTTAGATAGTGCATCCTTGCCGACACTGTATTGATTATGGTTGTCTTGGACCGTGGATAGGAGTGCAAACCACCCACGTGGAACAGGTAGGTCTCTCGGGCCTTGGACTGAGCCTCGCCTAAACCAAACAATGAATACTTTGCCATACCTAGGTACCAGCCGAACGTGGCAGACGTATGTCCATGACACATTCATTGTCTAGTCTATTGTACGAGTATGTTCTCACCAACTCGAGGCCTACACTTTCTATCAATATGCGCCACTCTCTTTCGGTTCGCTCCATGCTGGCAAATGCCCCGAGCATAGTCAAATCGATAGAGGCAGCAATGAAACCAACTCCGGTCTCCGGTAGTACCGTCTCGTCGACTAATAGGATTGAACCAGGCGCCATGGCTGCCTTAATGTTCTTAAATAGCTTCTTTACGTTATGTGGTGCGTTATAGTGTGGAACCCCGCGCACAAAATAGAACTTTGCTCCTGTTTTCGAAGTAGAAAAAAATCAGTAAAGCAGCTGATTCGGACAGGCAAATATACGTACCCTTCACTGGCTGTGGCTGCAAATAGTCATGTGCCATTTTCTCTACTCCTGGTGTAGGGAGCGACTGGGCTATGGTAGCTGGTAGATCTTGGAGAATAATTCGCCCACGCACATCGGGATACCTCTGTCGGAACTGCGCACAGTTCTCGCCAATGCCGCCGCTAATGTTAACGTACAGGGGCTGCTCCGGGTCGGTCACGCCGCTGACTTCTTCATCTACCGGATATACCATCATCCACGACAGCTCGGTCTGACGCCGAATGGCCATATAGGTGCTGGAGTGCTCCAGCTGTTCAGGATGTTCTGCCATCCACTGAAAAGGATTTACCCGTGTTCTCCATCCGTCATGGAAGGGTGTATGTGTCTCATCAACAGGGTTGATATAGGTGTTGTTCTTGAGATACGACGGGATGGCTTGATACATAGGTGAACATAGGCCGTAGCTGTAAATTTAGAAACGCAGTCAACTTTGTACAGGGAGGTAATAGGGAGCTTACTAATGTTGCATAGCTGCTCTGGTGACTGTCTCATTAAGATTCTTGGTAAGATTGGTGCATGTGTATGTGCCTTGAGAGACTTCATTCACTACGTTGATGGCGGCATAGTAACGTAAGATTCGTTCTAGTGCAAATGTTAGGCAGTGACCAATACCAGTCGATATAATTCTATACTTATCAGCTCGGGCTCACCACCCGTCTCCCGAGAGAGCTCTTCCACGGTCTTTACATCCTTGGCCTCAACAATACGCCTGAAGATGTCCAGGTCATAGCCCACTTGTATCATGGCCTTCTGGAGCTCCTAGAAGTACGCTATCACATCAGCACCGTCCATGTAGAAAAAATATTATCCGTGCTCTTACAATATGCCCCAATCTGTGGATCGTTCCGGTGGTATCTTCTAATGAATCAGCTACCTTGCGCAGCTGAGTGATGAGGTTGAGACGAGCACCACTATCGGCCGCGGCCGCTAGTTCGGTAATGTGGACCAGAGCCGCATCCATCTTGATTGAGGTATGATGCTAAGATACAGCTAGATCTGAGCCAACTAGAAGAAGAAGTGACGAGGAATGACTTGCTTCGTTGTGACCGGGTGGCAGGTCATGGGAAGGACTCTTGCTATATGGGTAAGAGAGTAAACAGGATTCCAATTGAATATTCACATATTGAGTATCCGTCGACTTGATGAATATGGAAGACGTTATCAAACTCGTACTGTGTTGATATTCGTGCGGCGTATATTCTGCAACCCAGGGGCGTAGTCAAAAAGTCTGCCTGGTGATACGGCATCCATGTTCCATTCCGCCATTCCTGTCTGCCAGGGTGTGATTCCTTCGGATAGGTATCGCACTGCAACCAACAGTGAAAAAGGACCTACTAAATGCTACAGAAGTATTATTTTTCATGCAGTATAACTTGTGGCTTCCGCTACATACGTCGTGTGCAAGCTTAATGTATAACAATGTGCAAGTATTCCAAACGGGTTAGGGAAATTTCCAAGACAAATCAGAGTCCTCTAGCAGCCAACGCCGCACGTAGCGTATCCGAAAAGGTATGCACATGCGCCCGGTCGATCATAGTGTAATGCGCCCCTCCGACTTCGTGGAAACGAGGCTCCGTCCTGCAGAAGTCCTTCCACCGACTGAGCTGCTCGCATACCCATTCGTCACGCGACGCCGCCGCCACTCTCAAAGGCTCTGCATGAAACACGTCAATAGAGCCTGCCTGACCAGAAGGCTCGTAGTCGATCGCCATGCTCTGCAGGCCGTACGATACGTCCGCCCACCGTGCTAGGTCCTGTAGGCTTAAGTTTAGCTCGCTCATGCGAGCCTTGTCCACAAGTGCTAGGATACGGGCTAGGGCGCTGTCGCGAGACGCTTGACAGTAGCTCGAGCCATCAGTGCCCGAGACCTCGGAGTCAACGCATGCCTCGTCTACGAGGCCAAGGAACTGCGCTAGGTGTATGAGGCACACGTTCCAGCTAAGCTGGCGCATGCGCTTCTTAATATGCGGCGGTAGGTTAAAACTACCTAGGAAGGGAACCTCTTGCGCCTCGGAACACTCGAGCTTTTTGGCTGTTTCGAATGCCAGCATAGCACCGTAGCTGTAGCCGGCAATAGCATAAGGGCCTTGTGGTTGCCGTCGCCGGACTGCTGCTACGTAGGTGTCAACAGCTTCGGCGATGGAGGCAAATTTGGGCTGCTGAGGCTCAAACCCCCTTGCCCGGAGAGCGTATATAGGTCGGTCGTCCTCTCTCAAGTGCTGAGCGAGTCCCACGAAAACAAGTACTTCGCCAATGCCTGGGTGCACGAGCCAAAGTGGTGTCTTGGTGCCTGTAGGACACAAGGTGATGACTGGGTCGTAGTTAACTGTTGGCATCACTGACAATTCCGTGGAAATATCCTTCACAGTGTTATGACTGGGAGCTGTTGTCGCAGCCGTTGAGACTAGTCTATCCAGAGCCTTGGCCAAAAGTTTTATTGTGTAATGTTTCAGTAGCAAAATAGTATCCACTGGAAATTTCAGTCTTTTGTCGATACGATATTTTAGCCGGATCACATCCATCGACGTGAACCCGAGCTCAAATATAGGGGTATCGATGTCGATACATTCAATGTTTTCGATGCCCATGATTTCTGCGAAATCTTCTCGAAGAGACGTCTCAGTCCCATTCAATCCTTTCTCTTCCACGACGGGTCGATTTTTTTGTTTGAATTCGTCAACAGCTTGCCGGTGATATGCAGCATCATTATCAAATGTCCCTGCCTCGAAGAGTGCCCTCATTTTAGCTCCTGAAATCTTACCCAGGGTGCTTGTGGGTAAGAAAGGGAGGGACCGTCCCCCTACTGGGAAAGCTAAGGGCCGGCACGCCGCGCTAACCATCATACACGTCTGAAGAGTTAATCGCTCAATCATAGCCATGTCCTCTGTTTGTGGCGGCCAGTCTCTTGGTACGTATGCAACTGTGACCTGCTCAGTAGCGGCTCCGGGCGCCCTGGACGGAAAGACGACAACGCGGGTCGCGCATGTATCTCTAAGGGTTGTTTCAAGTAATGTCTGCAAGTCGGTCGTAGCAATTTTGACCCCATTGATGTTGATGACATCTTTGATGCGGCCTGTTAAGTTCAACATGCCCTCTGAATTAACACTCGCTTGGTCACCAGTACGGAACCAACCATCTGGTGTAAAGGCTTCAGCCGTGGCGAGGTCATTACGGTAATAGCCATCAAATACGACAGCGCCGCGTACCTCGAGATCGCCCGACTGCCCTGTTTTAGCGGCATGACCAGTCTCTCTAACCATAACGCGCATTTCGATACCCGGCATACAGCGGCCCAACGACGCTATGGTCCACCGGTTGGCAACATCGTAATCGGGACATTTAAGATTGTATATGGCACCTGCACATGTCTCGGTCATGCCAAATCCAGGGGCAATAACATTGGGACGTGTACCGTAACGCGCAAGGAGCGCTGAGACCGCAGTGCATGTTTGAACGTCGTTGGCCTCGCCGCCGGTGACAAGGCAAGTCAAGTTGGATAGGTTCCATTTACTAGACGACAAGCTATTGTCGGTACATGTTACAACTAGCTTGGCGAGAAGGAAATTCGGCGCGAACGTCCGTGAAATACGATGGCGACTTAGAAGTTCCAGAAACAGTCCTGGGTTCGCGACAATATCAGCGGTATGGACGTGTACCTGGTCAACTCCCAACCAGAGTGCTTGGAGGTGTGTTTCAAGTAGTCCCGCAACATGGTCAAGCCCAATCCAGTTAAGACAAGCGTCATATTCTGGTGAGGCACGCATCGAAGCTTTGCCAGCTATTGAGGCTAACATTTGTTTGTGTCTCAGGGGCACCGCCTTCGCATTTCCTGTGCTGCCTGATGTCAACATGAGGGCCGCCGGGAAGTCTTTCCACGTTTCAGCTATGCTTGCCACATATTTGCCCTTAGATGTAGATGGACGGTGCGCGTTAGACATATGGTGAAGAGTTGTGCTGTCGTCCGCAGTGCTAAGTAGGCGTTCGGCCGTATAAAGTTGTAAACTATGGTTGGTGCCGTCAAATAAACGTAGGTAATTGGTTCTGGTAATGCAGATAGGTGACTCGAGCAGCTGTGAGAGTCCTTGGAGGTGTTTATTCCGGTGCTCCTCCACGTTACTTAGGGGCGAAGAAAGGACCGGAATGCCATGCGCAAAGAGGACAGTCCAGAACCACAAAATGTTGTCCCAATGGTCGTCGAAACGGAGAACTACTGGACTGCCCACCTTGAAGCTACTCAGTGTCGAAACTATCATGCTGTTTCTCCTGGCCTCGTCATATAGCATACGATATGACACTTTGCGTGGAGTCAACGAGGTCAACCCAAGTGAGTAGCATAGCACTTGCTTCGCAGGCAGAGCCTCTGCTCTAGCCTTGAGCATATCTTGGATGCAGTCCCATATTGGTTGATCTGAACTCATGATATTCAACGGTTCGCTACTCTTAAACTTCAGAGAAACAAAAGGTTTCGCTCGCTCTACACGGAATGGATTGCAGTGTCGAATGAGACTTGCAGATAAACTTGGTTATATAGTATCCAGCCCAGAACATATGTCTATATCGTACTAAGTAGGTTAGGATGTGAGGAGGTGCTATTACTACCCATCCATAAATTTCGGGTCTCTTCCCCTGAACTGTGATGTGGCACAAGTGTTATTCTCAGTACCCTGTGTCTGCAGGCCTTTGGAAACGTTCGTTCGATTTCTTGTGTCTGAACATGACTACCTCGAGCTGCATAAACTGCGCTGTGCCGCTGGGAGCTGCACATTGTAACCTTTCTTGTGTCGTTTCCAACGGAGATGATGCCTTCGACTTGCCGCTATCTCTTACTGACAACCAACAGTGATGGAATGTTGCCCCACGCAGACAGACCAATTGCTTCCGTGAAAATGAAGCAGGCTCTGACATGGATAGTAGCTCACCTGAGGGTCCATGAGCTTAGAGTTAAGTGAAGAACGCCCTGAACCTGGCCAATACCTGTCTAGAGGCACTGTTGGCACTGTACATTATTCAACTTCGTTTGATGCTGAAGCCTGACTAGGCTGCCAATGGGAACTCATTCCATCCCCCCTGTGTCGGGACCAAACTCAGAGATTGATAGGTAGAAGTTGGCGGTACGAGCCCAATCAAAGTCTATGGAGGCTTGCTAACACCTAAAGTCACTACAACTTTATCGTGAGTACATGTTGTATCTTAGGAGTATAGTACATAGTATAACAATCACCCCATCATAGTAGGGGTGTCGTTAGAAACGGATCTGCTGCCGACGGCTGTAAATACTACGTAAGGTCCCATCAACATGCAGTTGTCACCAACAACTTGTCAGGTCGATGCAACACGAGCTTTTGAATCCATTTCCTGGGCGCCAAAATTCGGGAACACCAAGCAAGGCAGATTAAAAATAACTCGTCCCGATTCCGAAGAGGCTGGGAAGCCCACGGCCGTGTTTCACTCGGGCAACTATATTGAAACCTGCATTTATCGACGCTGCATCCAAACCAATCTCAATAGCCCTTTTTACTTCATTACCTAGATGGTTACTTGTAACGCTGAAACTATTATCCACCCGAGCCTGACCACTATTACGTGCCTCAAATTCTGATCTTACTCTTCCATCCTCATCGTTCTTGTATGAGCCTGAATTGAGTACGCTCCATCTCGCCCGCATACGTTCCGTATAACTAGATAATGGCGCCGAATACTGCTCAGTATGCAGCACTGGCAGACCAAATTGAGTCAGTCCTCCAGGATCCAGAGGTTCCCACTCAGATCTTGGATGAGCGACTTCGTCGTCGTCTGGCTGAGGGGGGACGCAAGCTCGGCATCTCTTTCGAAGAGCCCGGAGACACTTTGCGCAGATTCGGCTATATGGTATGGTTTCCATCCTACCCAATAATAGGTCCTTCACAAAGATCTAATAATAACCATTCTTCAGCACTTTCAACTTCCCCTCGTCTGCATCGGTGTCGAGTCTGGCATCTTCAAAACACTAGCGGCCGAACATCAGAAGACTTTCACCACCGCAGAGCTTGCGGAGAAGACTAGTGTAAACCACAATTTATTGAGTGGGTGTTTTTCAATCTATCTTGCGAAGAGTGCCTGACAATGGAAAGAGAGGTTGTTGCGCTATTACCAATCTCTCAGCATGATCTCTCAGCCCGAGGATGATGGTTACAAGTCCAATAACGTGTCTCGAGTCCTGGGCAACAGCGATTATGGCAGCACTATCCGATTCTTGTAAGCATAACTCCGGAGCATCTCATTATTGGCAAACTGATTCACAGTTCAAAGCCAGAGAGTCATCGCACCGGCATCGATAAAGCTGCCGGACTTCCTTCAGCAGCATAGGTACGGCGATCCCACGGGTGTCTCGCCCAATTCCTGGAACATCGGCCAGAACACGGACCTGCACCCTTTCGCCTGGACTGGCCAAACCCCCTGGGCGATGGATGTCTTCCTGCCGTACATGAATATCCAGAGAGAAGGTCGGCCGGCTTTCTTCGATGTCTTGGACTTTGAGAAGCATTTTGCCCAGGGGGCCACTAGCTCGACCCCCTTATTCATCGACGTTGGCGGGTCTATGGGTGCTCAGTGCGTCGAGTTCAGGAAGCGATATCCCAATCTCGCTGGACGCGTCATTCTCCAAGATCTACCGGCGGTTGTGGAGCAGGTTAAAACAAAACCCCTTCCTGGCTCCGAGACTGTCGAGACACAGCCTTACGACTTCTTTACGCCGGAGCCCATCAAAGGTATCACCGCCTCCCTCAGATCTTCTATAATGCATGCCACAACTAACGTTCATAATCAATCTAGGAGCTAGAGCCTACTACTTCCGGAATGTCCTACATGACTGGCCAGATGTCAAATGCGTCGAGATCTTGGTCAACATTAAGGCGGGCATGACCGAGGAATCGGTGATTCTCATTGATGAGACTGTCTTGTCCGAGAAGGGTGCTCCATGGAGAGCTACTCAGCATGATATGGAGATGCTAACAGTCTTTAGCGCACGGGAACGCACCAGGGCCGAATGGGCAAAGCTTATCAAAGAGGCTGGCCTGAACATCAGAGAGGTTCTGAGGTATTCCGAGGAGTATGAAGACAGCTTGATTATTGTAGAGCTCAAGTAAGCCACCATAGCCTTCGTGAATAATAAAAAGTGGCGTATGTAGACCTGTACGCAGGTAGGAGGCTGGTAGCAGTGCTGCTTAGGGTAGATTGATACCGGATTTCGTATATCTAGAGCTTAACTATACTCGTACGCAAAATGATTGTCATCCCGAAACTCCCAGCTTTTTTAGGCCAGTTGTGGTTAGTTACTGGAAGGTGGTGAGTGATTTGACTTATTATACGTACGGGCTACGTTATAATCAGCTTCTATTTTAGGTATAAGAAGTTATAGGAGAACTTACTGGCTATATTTCTAAGTAATATCTACAATTACTTGCAACATCTTTATGCATCACTAAAAAGTTGCCTTGAGAAATTACCACTGTTGTGAATACCTAAACTTGAGCTTCCCTGAGCGAAGGGTGAGCCTGCGGCACAGCCCTAGGTTCCTTGTTCTATTCACATAACAGGTATCGCACAGGTGGTTTGAACGTTCAAACCAACCACCCATGTGCAATGCCTGTTGAGGTGAATAGATATATTTTGTAGTGTTGCTCAAAGTACCGTGCGGATAGACCTAGAAACACTGTACAAACCACTGTTTTTAACATACCCTCTCTCTTCTTTATTCCCTACATGCACCTTTTGCCACATTCAACAAGAAACATAGCACAACCAAGAGAAGCACGCTGGCTGCTAGCTAAATCTAGTCATCATGCCAGCAGCCACAGAATTTCCCCTGTTCACTCAGCTGCCGAAAGAGTTGCGACTCACCATATGGGAGCTTTCTATCCTCGGCCATAATCGAGACCGGCTTGTGCCAATCAATGAGGAAACGAAGCGAGTGATATGCATCGCCAGTATCGCAAACTCTCCGCTCTTTCGCGTCTCTTCCGAGAGCCGGGAGGTTTCTCAACGACTTTATCCCATCCGGCTCCCCGTCTTCTGCAAAGTATACCCCAGGCACATTGGACCAAGATGCTCTCATGGCCGGCTCGAGTACTACCACGCCGTGGACGAGAATATGGAAGACAACCTTGACGAATGCACGGGCCATATTCACATTAGTGCTCAACACGATACCTTCGTCTTCGGTCTCGACAGGTTGGCGCCTCGCTTTTTCAACGAATATTGGTGGTCCACCAGCCCGATAGGTGGCCACCACAATTTCGGTTGGAGGTCGGCCAGTCTAACTCAGCTACAGTGCCTAACGGTTCGACGTATCATGCTAATCAACTCCGTCGATAACTGTCGGCTGAAGGACGGGTGTCGCAATACGCTTCGTTGTGCTGTCAGGTGTGGTGCACTCGAGGAGAAAGCCTGGCACGATGAGGGAGCCTTCCCAGGGGTTGAAGAATGCATTTATGTGCCGCTGGAAGGGGAGTCGATTAACCAAAGTCTCTACCTATATGCATACATGCTTGTTAGACCCGGTCCTAGGGTCCTAGCAAGGCTGGGCAGAGGTAATCATCTTGTCTTTTTCGATAAAGAGCAAATAATGGAGGCCCGAAGCAAGTCCCCGGTGTGCGTCTGTAATGACGAGGAAATCCGAGAGAGGGAAGTAACTTGGTGATGATGCGGCGGGCTACACGAATCTCTACCTAGTATCTACATAGGTAGTCACCTAGCTATGAATAAAGCTTTACTACAACATCTCTGATGTCTCCGTGACGAACATTTATGAATCTGTCTACGTTTTGTATGAATAGCTCGCGTAAATACATTCCAGTACCCATCAATGATACAGATCCCATAGCCTACGCCTCCATGCTTCTTTTCATTTCTCAACGGTTGAGAGTATTGCAACCCTTCAGCGGTGAAGCGTCAACGATGTTCGCGGCTTCGGCGTGCGTTAGCCTGACAACTCAAGATCCTTGCCCGTTGGATTTACTGTATTTAGCATGAAACTTAGCCAGGAGGCCAACAGCAAAGTCACTGACCTCACGGACAAGGGAGGAAAATGCCTTCTTCAACCACAGGTCACTTGAGTGTTCTTTTGCAACTTGAGCGATAGCATCTCTTAACCCCTTTTCGGACAAGTTGGTGGAACTATATACCTCTCTGATATAGCTAATAAACAGTTCGCTAATTTAAAGCTATTAGAGCTTTAATTTCGACCTTTCGAGCGCGTAAACTTCTAATTTATTTATAAGGAAGAAATAGGCTGTTAAGTAGATACGAATATCTTTTACTAATTGGCTATTATATGTATAGGAATCAGCCTCGAGCCTCAATACGAGTCGGAAACGCTTACCGTCTACCCCTAATACTTTACGAGGTTCTTTAAAATAGCTACTAGTATATATATATATATTCAAACATCCTCCAGTAAACATATACTTTCGTCTGCGAAACGAAACGAATTTATTTTGCTTTCTTAGAAGTTCCCGTTCAGGGGCTTCTCGAAGAACGGACTCTGGGTAGCAAGCTCTAGGCAATAGGCAGGCAGCTCAAACGGGCCGATATAGATCTTCGTGTCGGCGTGTTCGGTATTATTAAATAGTCTTGTCGGGTAGGGTTAGTTGCTTACTTTTAATCCTGCGAATCTCCCATAAGGAAAGCTCACTTGGCGATCTCCTGCACCAGAGGCTTCCTCCATAAGGTCGCTTAATGCGGCTACCCTAGTGTCCCTGAAGTTCCTCGTTAATATGTTGTCCATGTGGTTAGTGGCCTCTGGGTGTACCTTGCCCCCCCGGCGGATCTCGAATGCAATATGGAATCTCTGCCTCTTGGTCATCCGTGATGGTTCCGTTGAACCGTTCCAGCTCATCATATCCAAAACGGAACCAGACTATCATTTCTAGTGTGATAAAGCCCATTGACCAGATATCATATAGCCTCGATCTGCACTTTTTAGACTGCGCATCTTGTACGGCTTCCGAAGACTCAGTTCGGACAGTGCCATATTATGTACTTGTATGTAAACGTCGATACCTCGTTTCAACATCGTGCTGTTTGGCTAGCCCCATATCGGCAATCTTCCATGTCTCAAGTTCGGTTCCGCCTTTGAACATCGCGGAAGACAGCCGCTGTTCTTTGGATAAGCCGACTATGAGGTTCAATGTAACGCTGATGATGGGTCATGGCACCGTGTAATAGTATTCCAGGAAATAAGACGAAAAGGGCTTTGGGTAACCTCGCGAGTTTCGTAGCTAAGCTTTATGAGTAACTCTACTATCTCGTTTTTCCCTTTTACACAGCAATGTCCTTAGTAACGATAGTTCAGTAGCATTATCTTTGTAATACATAATAGGATATATTCCGGCCGAAACATAAACCTAGAAAAGCCGACAATTTAGAGTAAGATTTGGTATCAGCGTATATATTCTCAAGATGCATTTTGTATAATACTACCCTAGAAACAACTTCGAACTGAGTCAGAGATGATGCAACAAGAGATCCAGTCGCCATAGCTCTCACGCATGCCCGATGTCTGGCGTACCAATGGCCGAACAGGTGTCTTGGAGATAAGTGCGCGTGCCAATGACTTTGTAATTAAAGGTTTTGAAGGTCAGTCATCACTTGTGGTACACGATGTGCCATGATAGTCGGACGGACCGCGATCTCCAGTAACATGCGTCATTATTGGCCGGGAAAAAGGTGACAGGTAGGCAGAACAGAGGACACGTTATGTTCTCTTAGTTAGTCATAAATAAGCAGCTAGGGGTCAGGAGGTGTATGAAAGGGCTGGAGTACGCTACATGCCCGGACAATAGCTCGACTTCGAGCTTCGAGGAACGAGGATTAGGATTCAGTAGCCCAAATGGTTTTTATCATGATGATCTCCTTACATATATATGCTGTTTATGGTCTTCATTTTATAATCTCTGGGGAATCACTGCTGTGTTACTACCTTGTTACTAAGTGAGTACGAGAAGGTGGTTACTATGAACAATGGGTATGTCTTGAGGGCCCTGATAATGTTCAATGGCGTGTCGTGGTAGCGAGTTGGTATCTGCACATTGGTTCAAGGACTCTCCAAACTTCGGTCTAAACTTTATACTGATGGCAATCCCCATGGTTTCCTGACTCTTGTTCCTAGAATGACACGTCCAATGACATCCCCCACTGCACAATTGAAGCTTCGAATTGGTTCAATGCCGCTAGAAAGTAAACGGCGAGAAACTTACGTTACCAAGTTTATCAACACGCTCCAACGGCATGCTGAAGCTTCAGATTCCTATTACTCTAGGCATCCTTCACAACATCCTAAACAACCTAAGCGAATTAATTTTATTCGTGAGTGGCTTCACCCGTATATCGCCTACCGTTCAACCCGAATATTTCCCCCGGAAGTCTCTATATGTTGAGAGATGGGACTACTTTTCTGTACATATGGCGCGTTAATCCATAGGGACCTAACCAAAATCAACAGAGATACGTAAGTATATCTACGCTTTGAAAGATGGCCAGAAAGGCTAGGTAGGCGTTATTATTTGAACTATGCTGAATATGCGTCGTTGTTGGAATCCCTGCTACTAACCACCGTGCCTGAATCAGATGGGACAATATTGAGTTTGTGAAGCGGGACTGTCTTTCCCCTCCTTAATCCTGCTGTTTGGCCTGTAGATTTCCTCCTATCTGAGATGTTATCAAGCATTTTTCTGCTTGCTAATATCCTTTATGAGTACGGGACGGAGGAGAATTCCTGTACCTTGTGTTGTCTTCGCTCTTCCTGCTAGAATTAGGAGATTGGGTGTTCCGCTTGCTATATAATATCCTCAAGGGATCCTAGATACACTTAGATCATTACATTATTTAATGGGTATTCATCCTAACGTTTAGCGTCTTCTGAGATAACCTTCTGTCAAATATACTTCCAGCTACTCGTACCCATGCCGCTACCCGCGGGCCTTCAATAGGTAGTGCGATCAAACCTGCCTGGTGCTCTCTGATCAAGGTCCCACCATACATGAGAATGGCTTGGAAGAGGTTGAGAGGTGTTGAATAAATGGGGCATACGTTTGCCACCAATCGCCATGAGGCAGCTGTTGATATGTGAAAATAAATAAGGTTTCTGAAAAGTTTATTTCCCATGAGCTCCATCTAACAATTCTTACCATGGAGCCAACTCACACAAGTCCGACTGGTTCTGGTATCTCTGTGGAGAGGGAAATTACGGTACATACAGACGACAATAAGAATGAAGACCCAGATACAGGTTATGCGGAATCCGTTGTCTCGACCGCCTACTCTATGTCTGACCCGAAGGGAGGAGAAACAAGGGCGCCCGAGCCGCGAGGTGAGGACATACCTGCTGTCAGGAAGCTTCCTCGTACCGAAGTCAGTACCGATTGTCAAAGGGACCTTGCCGCCCTGTTTCGCGGGAATCCGCCTCCTGGGAATCTGATGTCTCTGCCGGACGATTCCAGTTCTTCGGCGGATAGAAAATGGGATCGATTCAAAGTATTTCGCAAGAGGCAAAAACGTCGAAAACAACGCCCGCCGACCATCAAACTCCCAGACTCGGCTATATCCGCGAGGACCACCGGCGGCTACCGGCACATTGCCATATCGATACCGCTTGAATATTCGCAGCTGGGTAAAATCTCTTCGCAATACCCAG
Source organism: Xylariaceae sp. FL0662B (assembly GCA_022376535.1). NCBI lineage: Eukaryota > Fungi > Ascomycota > Sordariomycetes > Xylariales > Xylariaceae > Xylariaceae sp. FL0662B. Next base: position 92,469 of record JAJJKD010000131.1, read on the forward strand.
TCTTTAAGCCGACGAAAGAAGAACTCTGCCGAGCACCCGGCTCAAGACCCGGATTAGTACGAATGCGGACGCCTGACCGAAGCATAACGTTTCTCAAATCGGTCGCTGAAGATCGGGAGACATTGCCTTCGATGTCTATGTCGCGAGGGAAATCAGCTCTTCTAGAAAGAAGAGCTAGACTGGCTGCTCCCCCACAGAGGAAGTCGGAGGAGGAACAACAAATCCACCGATATAATACTAGGAGAAATAGTGCACATCTAGTATCAAAGAGGCCTCCAGGACCTATTACCATCTCATATACCCAACAAGAGCCATTGTTGCCTAGTCCAGGTTTCGCTGAGCAGCAAAGTGATATACAGAAAGGTATCGCAGGGTATAGAGATCTCGGGGCTGAGATAACGCCTCGAAAAATCGAGATTCCCCTAATTCAACAAACTGAAGGGAGTTCGAAACAGAAGCAACCGGAGCGGGCCGGGAATGAGGGAACTGATATCGGCATTTCTTCAGCCAAGGGTCCTCCAGTCTCTAGTATTCCCTTAGCGTATCCGCCACCAACATTGATGTTGCCAGAACGAACATCAAGCAAGAAGTCCAAGACAACTACGGCAGGCCCTGTCGAGTCTCCGGCCGTCGAATCGTTAGCTGTCGAGTCACCCGCCAATGAAATCAGCACCGGCCCCCGCGGCTCATTTGCGGAGAGTCTCATGACCGAGTCCTCACCCAAAATACTCAAGGCCGAGACCGCCACGGCATACCACAACATCCCCGTCGTCGTCCGGCCGTCTTCACAGAAACAAGAAGCGGAGTCCCCTTTGAATCTCAATGTCCCTCCACTACCCTCACTTAGCGCCGATCGATCTGTGCAGACCGAGCCCCTGCCTGGTCTTAGCCATGTCGTCGAGAAATCATCTCGAAGGCGCAAGGAACGGGATCGAGAGTCCGAGCAAAAGAAGGTGAACAAGCTAGTGGCTCAGCTACGCGAGACGCAATTATCAGCTTCGCATCTGCTTGAAAAGGGGGCGACGGGCCAGAGCGCCTGGCCCGATTCGCCAGTCCTCGGGCGTTTTCACCGGGATCTGAGCACGCCCTTGCGCCCAATACCGAGTCCGACCGCCAAGGAGGGGGCAGACATCGCACCGACCTATGCGAAGCCGGGTCCGGGGTTGCAGATGCCCAGATTACTACCCACAGCTATTCCCAGGACACAGGAGTGGAGTCCGAGCGCCTCATCCCCAAGCATATCGCCCTCGCTATCTTCAACCGAGTCTCCCTCCGACGGTTCGAGCCGTCTGCGCCGCCTCCGCCTCAAGGAAAAGCAGGCGGAGCGGGAAGAGCGGGAGACGCGTGAGCGGTTCTCGGCCGAGGTGCTCGCGCAGCAGCGGGAGACGTCGGACCGGCTCGTGCGGCAGGAGGAGCTCCTGCGGCGGTACGAGCGTCTGAAGGGCCAGCACGTGCACGACCTGGAGAGGCGGCTGCGGCGCCTGGAGCGGAACGGCGATGTGATGATGCGGTCCATGGTGCCGCTGATGGAGAGTCTGAACCGGCTGCTGCAAGACCAACACAGCTTACGCAGAGACAGTCTCGGCGTTTCTCAGCAGCAGGAGCAGCAGTTGTACCTGCGGCCTCAGGGCTTCTCCGAGAGACGCGCCTATTCCCTCGGGTCCGCAGGCGGTCGCGATGTCCCCCCGCTCGACACCAGCCGTGCGCAGCCTGTTCAGGGAGACCTGCGTCTGCACAGGCACAGACCCGGGGATCTCCGCATTCCGGAGCGGAGTGCCCGGCGTCCCGCTCCTACGACGGGCCCCCTACAGGAGGAATGCGAGAGCGAGCCTGGGATGCGCCGCAGAAACGAAGAGATGGATACGCACCCGCAGCACTCGGCTTAAGCGTGGCCGGATGAGGAGGAGAGACATATGCTGCTTAGAGGGAAGGAGGCCTTTTTATTTTTATTTTTTTTATTTGCCGTTAACTCGCGAGCTGGTTGGTTGGTTAATTGGTTGATACCCTCTTTTTTCGATATAGGGGCACTTTGGCTTTCTTTTTGCTTGTGCTTGTACGTGTACGTGTACTTATATGGGAAACAACCGTTTGCCCTAAGGCAGATACCGGAGATTTGAGGAAGTCATGGTGATTCTTCTCCGCCGTAGTCGCAGGTGGGAAGCGGTAGTCCACTTTAACGATGCTTGTCTGGTTATAATCTTTACATATGAACATTACGTATATTTCTCGAAGGCTAAGAGGGGGATCTTACCCTACATGTATATTTTGATTAGTATGTATATCAGGATGCTTGTGAACCCGCCAACGCTTGGAGGGAGATATGTAATGGCTTTAGAGGAGATGATGTGGACGGCCAAACGCTGGTAGAGGATGCAGCTCGAGTCGATACATATCGACAGGACAGAGAAAAGTCCAGTTCAGACGGTTCAAATAGGACGGATGTCGGGGCTATAGGTCCTGCACGTCTTTATATTTGGCTGACCGAATGTTTATTGAGTGCGGTCTTGTTACACGATTACTAGCCGAAACAATCGCATGGGGAAAGCTACTAGGCATGTGGAATTCATTATGGTTACGAACTCACATCTTCATCGGTGGGAAGGATCAAAGACCGGCTCAGTTGATATAGAGAAAACTCTTTGGTGGAGGCTTGGTGGTTCTCTCCGCCCGGAGCGTATTGGGGGAGCAACGGGACGCGCTCAGGGCCATCTATAGGCGTCTTTGAGGGGTGGGTGTCCATTCAGCCTAGGCTGGCTGGAAAGCTGGGGCATGCATATAAATACCCAGATACGGCGCTGATATTAACTGGGTTATCAGGGATGTGGAATAAATGGGGGGTTGGATGTGCGAACGGATATACCGGTGACGCTTTCAACGTGACGACTGTCGGTCTCTGGTTCCCTTGGTTGATATCTTCAAATTAGACAGTGACGATGTCGTTAAGCATTGATCGACTCATGGCATTCTTGCTGTCTAGGCAAGCTTAGCTGAATGCTACCGTGTCAAGCCCAATATCGGATTGCCGAATAAGCCCCCCAAGTATGACATACATGTCCTCGTACGAATTGGTTTGTGTCTGTAAGGGATAAGGGTAGATAGAGACAGACCAGACATGCAATCGCCGTGTGGATAGCTTTGCCGGAGGCTTAAATGGACACATTTGGGAAAGGAAAGGGGGGTCACTTAGAGCTCGCCTACCACAGCAATGCAAATGCCATATCATAATGATAAGTAGACGGTTGCACTGATCATGTCAGGCTCGAAAACCCATGGTATAGGCAGGGGGAACATCACGGCCCAGATCTCGGAGCGGGCGGCCGGTCACCAAAGAAATATCAAGCAGGCACGCAACGCGAGCTACTTACCGAAGCGAGCCCCGGGGTCTAATTCGGGCTTACGACGATTATGCTTCTGGGGGGCTCTCGAGGTGTCCCAACTCTACGTGTAGGTAGGTACACTTCTACGCAGGCAATCAATCCCTCGACTATCTAGATTCCGTCCGTATGAAGCCTGCCCCCCTCCCTGTTCATAACCCCCAGGCGAACTCTCTAGATGCGAGACCGGGTATCAACTATGTGAAGAAGCCCCGAGGCTTCCGGAATAATCAACCTATCAGGACCACCACCCCTAGTTTTCGAATCACATAAATATTTCAGCTCCAAAAACGCCGTTTACCTGTTTGTAGACGCCACTACGATGCTCATGTGCCATCTTTCCCCTAGCGATGAATGCAGTGAAGATTAGAAACGACGTTTGCCTGCCAAGTCGTCTCACCGAGGTCTATTGGGTTTACGTCTAATGAAAGGATCAGCAGAAGCAGGAGGCTTAGGCTTCCTCTTGGGAGGCATCGGATTCGGTGCCGCTGAATTGGAAGAGCCCTAATCACCACTGTTAGTTTGATATCAACTGCAATATGAAGGAAAAGAATGTACTTGAGGATGATTTGTGGGCCTGGATGGAGCTTGGCTTGTAGAAGAAGAGGACTGGCCCTGCGGAATACCTAAGACGGACATCGCCGAAGGGTCTTGAGGTCGTGGCATTGATCTCGGCGCAGCAGGTGGCGCTCTTTTGCCCGGTAAATACCCGCTTGCAGTCTATATAGTAGTAGTTTAGCTATCCTGTTGATCTGTTGTTGTGTTGCATACTTACTCTTTTTGGCGCCTTCCCTTCGTCGGCAATGTCTCTAGGCCGTTTTTGCCCTGATTGATGTATCACGGGACGATCTGACGAAGGCGGGAGCGTTGTGCTCTCGCCGCGTTCGTTGAGACCGCCAAAATCTGTGGATACCTGGTTATCCGGCCGGGAACCCGGGGCTTGTCGCTCGAGAACTGTGTATGTTCGGGACAGTTGTGGTGTTTTGTGCCTGTTTGACGGCACTTGGTTCGCTGCTGGAGCGTCTTCCATGACCACATCGTTCAAAGGTTGAGGCACAGCATAGCCCGGACTACTGGCCGCAAACTCGTTCCCTGTGTTGATAAGCTGGGCGCTTTGAGAGAAGGAAGCTGGCGTTGCGGCGGCCGGTGGCGGCAGTCTAGCTCCGGGTTTTCTGAGCAAAGACAGGACATCACCAGCAGTGTAACAATTCCGAACCTTTGCATTTTCAATGAGCTTATTCCAGAACTCTCCCTGCACCAGTGCTCGTGAGTCCCCGAGAATCCATAGGGAGGACTTTGCGCGAGTCAGACCGACGTTCATACGTCGGATATCCGTCATGAAACCGATACCACCGGTAGGACTGGCCCGAACGCAAGAGAAAATGATGATTTCACATTCTCGGCCTTGGAAGGCGTCCGTGGTATTGAACTCAATTTCGTCCTTGATCTTGTCTCCGTATCGACGGGAGAACTGGTCACGGAGCTCGTATAATTGAGCTTTATACGGCGTTATGATACCGATTTTCCCCTTTAATTCCGTTCCGGGATAATCAGCCGTGAACCTGTCGTACAACTGCATGGCAACTTTCAACTCTTCCAAGTTTACTAGCGACTGTCCCTTGCGACCCCTTTCCTGGATACCCTTGACATCGAAGAAGCGATACGGCCCCAATAACGCGCTCTGATGCCATGGTTGATAACGTAATCTGCCCATATCATCACCATCTACCAGGCGCCGCTCGTAGAATTCTTGACTCGGGAACAGGCTGATTTGTGGGTGCATACGATATTGCGTATCTAGTAGATGGATATCGTCGGGATGGTTACGCTGCATGCGAACGAAAAGACTCTGATCGTACCCGTAGCGAGCAGCCGACTGCGAGAGTACCGTTGGAGGAAGCTGTTTCGGGTCTCCAACGAGGATACATTTAGAGCAACCATATTTCAAGGGAATTAGAGCGCTAAGCTCCACACACTGAGCCGCTTCATCAATGATCACCGTCTCGAACTCTACTTGCAGGTTTTTGAACATTTCGTGCCCACTACCGCTGAGAGTGGCACAAAGAACTTGTGCCGAGTCAAGTATCTCTTGCTGAATCTGACGCCTTCGAATTTCGCTTTCTCTAGCAGCTGTGTTGCCGCTGTCTTTGTCAGCGTCAATCTTAGCGCCAATCTGGGCCTGTCGGCGCTTCAGTTCATCAAATTTTCGCTGTAACTGGTTGACCAAGGCGCGGTCGTTGGTAACCCTTGCTGATTCTAGTTGTGGTCGAAGTTCCGCCAGTTCCAATTTGATTTGGCCGGCTTCTTTGTGCATTAACTCTCGTGAGCTAGGCCCATTGTTTTCGTTGGCGATGCCTTCTACGCGTGCCTTCACCATTTCGTCCAGAGTAACGTCCTTCACGGCCGCATTTATTGCATCGCTACGACCAAGACGTAGTACATTGAGCTTGTGGAAATTCCCGGTCATAGTCTTTACCCCAGCTTTCAGTCGCAGTACTAACTCGTCGACGGCGGCGTTACTTGGTGCGCAAACCAACAACTTTTTAGCCGCGCCCTTGCTAGCTGATGGATTTAGTGCTCCAGGGCGCTTAATGGCTGTGGCGCTAGCCGAAGAAAAGCTGCCAGTTAGCAGCGCGCCAACCATTGCCACGATCGTCTTCGTCTTGCCCGTTCCTGGAGGTCTATATCTAGTTAGCTAGGTATTTCTAATTATGATGCAATGTGCTTACCCCTGAACCAAAGTGAACGCATCATTTTCCTTTGCGTTCAAGATTGCCTTTGCTTGTCCCGGATTGAGATGGTAGTTCTTCATAACGTTCCCAACGGCTTCAGGGCTGAATTTGAGCATTGGGGATGGTTTGGCTTCCAGAACCTCCGGCATTAGATCGTAATATTGGAGACTTTCTAGAGAAGCATATTCACGCTCAATCGTCGTCATGTTGGTGATCTTGACGGCATATAGTTCCGCCTGAGGCATCATGGTAGCTATAATCGGCCCGGCCCGGCTACTTAAGCGGAACTGAACTTCAAGGTTACCATTCTTGAACTGGATACGCCATATACGGGCAAGGCAGTGCAAATCATCCCGCGATTCCAAAGGGTTAGAGGAATGAGAGAACAAGATGATATCGCCTTCCGACAGAAACCTGTCCTTGTTTTCAGTTATAGGCATAGCAATGCTGACTTCAACGAATTTGTCAACATTCATCCGATTCACGACCTTGATTCCAAATGGTTTCGACGTTGTCTCGTCTTTGGATGTCACAAACGATCTCCAAGCCTCATTAATGAGAAGTGGTAGGAAGGTTTCCTTGTACTCTCGAGGATCTCCGTAAGTGTCCGAGACGCCAGAGCATTGTATCCCGTTCGGCGGGTCATTTCCCTCATGAAAAATATCCCATTCGAGAATGGCTTGATGTAGTACATCCATCGGCGGAATAAGCCGCGCCCGCATATCTTTCGCAGAACGCTGTATTTTCACCTTCTTAACCGGTACGCGAGGGTTGAGCTTCATGGACTGTATGTGTTTTGCCACTTCCTCTGGGCGTTTCTGCCCCGTGCCAGAGCGTGCTAAGAACTCTGAATCGTCATCTGAATCGTCCTCGTCCTCTGACGAGGAGTTTACCATGATTTCGCTCTTCTGCGGGGCATGATCTTTGCCTTGAACCCCTGAGAGACCCTGGAGACCCGAGCCTTCGCCGCCGACAAGTTGCTTGGGAGTTCGCAGTGCTTTTGCTCTGGCGATAGCTTCGGCGTCTCTCTTTCGCTTCTCCTCAGCTTCTCTCATACGTTTTTCACGTATAGTTGCCGCATTAACGAGGGCAGGTTTAGGCTCTGGCTTTGTGGGTTGACGGGCCCTCATCTTATCTAGTGTAGAGAGATTTTTCTCAGAAGATGAGGCTTTAAGCAGCTCGCGAACATCATCCTTGGATGATCTTATTACCGGCTTCTCTTTTTGTGGTACGCTTGGTGTACTTGATATCTCATCGACCGACTTTGACCAAGCATCAAGCCTGGTTTGCTTCTTGGGCCCCTCGGTCTTCTTTACTGAAATGATTTGGATGTCGTCATCTCGAGTATCTTCTCCTAAGGCTCGTACCAACTCTGCACGTTGGCGGTCATTCATATTCGTTCCAATAGGGTATCGTCCATTTTCATTTTTGATACAAGTACCCCTGACAAACGACAGAGATGGCGGAGGCAGTTCCATATCAAACTCCACCAGACGTCGTAGGAGCTTACCCAAGATATTGACGATCACTGTGACAAGATACAAATCCTTTAGGCGAAGCATTCTGCAAAGTCCCAAGCAGTGCTTCCGTGGCTGCTCGAGGATATCCTTCAAGGCTTGTTTCGCGGGTTCGCCGCCATTGCTCATAGAAGCAGAATCCTCGGCCTCAGGGCTCAGTGCTGAAGCTAGAAGACCATCTTGTGCTAGTAGAGCGTCAGCAAGCTCCATGGCTTCACGGCAAAAGTCCTTCATGATATCCATCTCGATCATGCGGCTCCAACCGTCGCATTGGGTGAAGGCATTCTCAAGGAAGACCCATTGTGATGTCCACCAAGCACCAAGCACTTCCCGCTCGGCATGGTTTAATTGTTTCGAACGTAGTATACCTGAAGCAGCATCGCAGAGACTAGTGAGGATATCTCTCGAATACCGAATGATATTAAATTGTGGTGACCACAGGGATTTCTTCTCAGTGATATCGTTTACAACATCAGTAAAGGAACCCAAGGCCGGGACAAAGTGCGCCTGTAGCAGCTTGAGCACAGCGTCTGTTCTCCTTTCTTCGTTGGTGACTGTTTTGATGAACGAGGCTCCGGCTTGGCTTATATCTACCTCGCCATGTACGAGAGACGCAACGATCGGTGAAATCGTCACAGCTTCTAAGCAAAGCTGCTCAAGTGCAGTCTCGCTGAAGAGTCCTAACCTCTCGATCATCCGTCCCACGACCTCGGCTGTTTTCCGAAACTCGATATTGAAGTCCGTCTTTGCCGATGATAAGGATTGCCTCTTCGACGGCCGAAAAATTTCAATGTTGACGAGTGGACCAGTGGCAATTAGCATTGCCCTGGCAAGCTCATCTGCACCTGGCTGGAGAATCTCCAAGAATGCTTCCCAGAGGCCCGACGAGTTTCTCTTGACCTCACGTTGAACGTGGTTATCGCTGTTCTGAAGAGCATTGAACTCCTCTACTATAATCCGAGAATCCAGAGCCAGAGTATACTTAATTACGGATAAGCCAGCAAGAGACCAAGCAGCATGTTGCCTATCGTTAGATGAAAGCTGGGCTAGCTGGATTATTAGATCTTTGTACTTCAATGTTAAGTTTAAGGTCGCGTTCGTATGGATTGTGGAAGAGCCCGCATGTAGCTTGTAAGTCGGCGAGGCAAAGGCTCCTAGCGTAGACGAAAGAGCTTCAACAGCAGCAAGAGAACACGCCATTTTGCCTTCTGGCGTCATGCCCGTGTCCTGGGCATATTTCTCGAGAAAGTGGTGAAGAAGAGCGTCACAAACATCGCTCTTCTGGTGAGGGTGAATCGACTCTACAAAAGGTTTCACCCAAGAAATCGCCGCCGGGCTCCCTAAAGCCATTTCATGCTCGCCAGATTGGATAAGCAGCAGCCTGAAGGCCGGGCTCCCTAATATTTGTTCCGCGACAGATATGTGAGAATAATGACTGTATGCATCCCAAAAGGACTTAGGTGACTTCTGTATGAGTGCACCGAATGCCTTGAGTAATAGTTTAAAGACGGGAACCGAATTAGTGCGGGCCATGTGAGCAAGCATCAACTCGTATATATTTGGTTGGACGGTCATGGCCCTCAGAGAATCGACGAGATCATTGTCAAGCGCATTCAGAATGTGGAGAAAGCCTTGCCAGAAGCGCAGGATAACGTCGGGAGCTGCACTTATATCATTAGCTTTAAGTATAGCTATCGAGAGGTTATCGTTTATTGCCCAATCGAAGTCCTCAGGACTTATTGGAGGCTGGCGCGAGAACGTATGAACAGCGAACTTGTTGCGAGTCTCGTTCTCGTCGAAGAGAAAATAGGTCATGGTGGGAAGAACTTCGTCCAGCTTGAGGACTTTTCGCTGCTGAATAGCCTCGAAGACGTAGTTAAACTGTTTACGGTTCTCGGGCAGGCTTAAGTAGGGCATGCAGCAGATCGCTTCATACAGCGCTATGAGCAACTCCGCCCTGTCCTCCTTGACGAAAGTGCTTTGGCCGGCCACCCCACCATGAGCTTTGATGAATTCTACGGCTCCTGTCAGCCCTTCAGTGATCCTGCTGAAGTCGAACTGGTTGAGGCGGTCGTCCATTTGGGTAACGACACTGTCATCATAGAACCTAGTCTTACTGTCAGCACTGATTGTACTCGAGGAGATGATGTAAGGAATTATTACTGAGAAATATATTTTAAAAAGCCTTTGCGATTTTTGTGCCAATTACGCACGCAAGTGGAACAGGATTTGAGGAAGCTGTTGGTCCGTAACGCAAATTCATGGCCAAAAGTTCCTGCTGATTCTTCTTCTAGTCCTAATATCAACGAGCACCGATACATCTGATCCAATCTTTCTTTGCCTTGTTGAATTCGCTGTTCCTTCTCGGCGACGCTGATGGTGCCAGGCGTCTCGAGATCTTCGTAGATCTCTTCATCATCCTCGGAAATCTTGGGGCAGAATAAATGGGCTTCCGGAGGGAAAGTGCGGAGCTGATTAAAAGCGTCTTCTAGTAGGTTGTTGACAGCCATGGCTAGTGGTACTAGGCATGTCGTACGCACACCCGGTCGAGTCGAGTCGATGGAATTGAGCGATCGTTGCCCTGCCCCAATAGACAAGACCCCGAGAAGTCGTATGCTCGCGATTGTAGACGATGATCGACTTGTTGATTCGAGGAAAACCTCAAGAGAGAGGGTACGAGCTCTGGAGGAATGAAGAAAAGCGTGTTACTAGGCGTTCGGGGAGGTGTTGACCGATAAGATTAGGTTGAAGTTAAAGCAGCTAAGTTCCTCCGATAATTTGGTTGGAAAGAAAGAGGAAGGATGTCATGTACGAATTTCTAAAGAGCGTAAGTGTAAAGCTCAATTAGTTAGACTGGCAGGAAGGCCAGCATGAAAGAAAAGGGCATTAGGCAAGCCGGCAGGGAGCTTGGGATAGGTACGGAGGTAGGTAGACAAAGAAGGTGAAGTGGATCTGGCGCGTAAAGATTCGAGGAACGCGGGTGCTACTGGATATCCCTTTATCGATAACACTTTAATTACCTGCAGCTGACAACTGATGGTATCAGACGTGGATACCTGTGTAGGGTGCGGTACCTAGGTACCTGGAGAATTAGGTAGAATTAGATGCTTCGGTCACATATGCTGTAAGATCTCCTGTAGTCCGGTAATTCATCGCAAATTCTGTCTACCTGAATAGTTATAAACTTATGTAACTACCTAGGTACGGCTCAGATATGAACCAAATGCAAGTATAGCAGAGTAAGTAGATACCTACATCTCCCATATATCAGAGTAGAACTGATCTTGGATAGCAATCAAATTGGAGACCGCATCCGAGTGAATTTTGCATATGCCATAGCAAAGGACAAGCAGGGACTTAGGCTTCGTAGTCACTGTCGTCTGGGTCGTCATCCTCAAGCTCAAACCCATCAGGTTCCACTTCAGCTATATCTCCGAAACCAGCACTTTCAATCTCCTGCTCATGCTCCTCTTGCTTCACCTCACTCTCTTTCTGTTCTGCTCGGTCCATTGCGGCCTCCACGCTGTCCAGGCTGTCTCCTTTCTTCTTTGGCAGCTTTGGTTTGGCCTTCGACTGGCGCTTGTCAAAGCGAACAAGGAGGTGATCCAGAGGGCAGACTAATTTCTTCCACTTGTCTGTGCCCTCAACAGTGCTTTTTTGGCATTTTGCGCAAGTCTGGCCATGACGAATGAATAGTTGATGAAGACCATACTTGAGGCCATCTGGACACCGAACCTCCAGATGGCTGAATACGTCATCCTCCGTGGCCTTTTCTGGGGCCCATCCCAGCCACTTTGACATTTTGTCAACGTGTGTATCGACAGCAAAGCAAGGGCGTTGAAGGCAGAATAGAATGACACAGGCCGCAGTCTTGACGCCGATTCCTGGATACTTGGTGAACTGCTTCATTGCTTCACTGGCTGACAATCCATGCATGTGGTCAAGTGAGAGGCGGTTTTGGTCGGCCTTCAATATCTCCAGTTTCTTCTGACCTTCAGTCTTCTCGGCGGCGCCGAAAACGTCTGCTTGCACACCAGTCTCTTTCTCTGCAAGGTAAGCTTCACGTCGCTCCATGTTCTCTTGGTGAACTAAATCAAGGATCGCCTTGATGTATTTCGCCTTGATGTTTGCCAAGCCCCCAGCATGGATTGCGCCAGCCACATCCTGCAAGGTAGATGATCTGACGTTATTCCAGTTGATGCTCCCCTTTCCAATCCCTTCTTCCAATATGCCAAATCTCTCTATCAAGCCTTTCAGCATCTTGGAAGAGTTTTCGAAGGTTGTTGCTCCACTTAGGAGGGTTCTGATCAAAGCATCTAAAACCGAGGGGACTTCGCCACATCCTGTGACCTCAAGAGAAGGGGCTGGGATCACTTGAGGGGCCTGGGATGGCAAATCATCGTGCATATCCGCGAGGATGTCGTAGACTTCTTCGCACTGCTCTGCGCTTGGTGCTTGCCATTCAGGGAATGGCGTCTCTCCTGGTGTTAAGCCATATGGATTGTCCTTCGTCTTTCTCGCCTTTCGCCTAGCCTGTTTTGGCTTGGGCTCAACGGTCTCGGAGTCTAACTCTTCGCCATCCGCATGAGAACTTGTCTTTGTTTTGCGCTTTCGCTTCATGGGCACCTTTGTGGCATCATGCTCCTCCACAGTAGGGCCAGAGGTGATTGTGACTTCCGTAGATTCCTCCAGTTTCGCCTTTTCTTTTCGTGGTCGCAATTGCCGTCTACCCTGTTGTTCACCATTTGCCGCAACGCTTGCAGATTCGGGGATAATAGCAGACACGTTTGGGGACTCTGTATAGTGGACATTGGCCTTTCTGGCTCGCAACTGTCGTTGATTAGGCTTCTCAGTTGCATCTTCAGCTTGCAATTGAACTTTCTCATCGTGCACTAATCCGCTGTCTGGATTAAGTGGCATTGAGGCTTCAGATTTGAGGACTGTCTCAGGTGCACGATTATTCTGAGCTGTCATGCCTTCAATTGCATTGGTAGTTGTACCGTTAGATGTAGACTGATCTGACGCCAGCAGTGATTCTTGTATTAGACTTGTCGGCGATGGCTCTTGGGTTGAGATTTGTGATGGCTTGGCTTGAGTATTTCCTTTACCCGGCGCAAAACCCATATTATGTGGGAGAACATCCCAACCGCCCCTGACGGGTACAGCTGGTGTTTTGCGACCCCGTCTAGGCATCGTGCTATTGATGGCTAGATATCTTGAAGTGATATGGATGTGAGTCGTGATTATCAGTTATCACGTTGACGATGTAGCTTGCTGGCAAACCCAATACCTAGTCAAAGTTTTCCTTAGTCAATCAGCACTTGACATCCACAAATGTAGTCCAGAACATATAAAGCAAAATGACACTTACCAACCAGAAAGGTTATTTCTAAGTAAAGAAATGTTCGGCAACTGGAAAAGACAAGTACCGACCGAAGAGACAATAAATCCTGTTAGGAACCACCGCCACAGATAAGTCACCTCCACCGGGTCAAGCGTTGTCAAGGTTGGCAACGGTAGACGACGTGGGAAAGGTGAGCTGCTGAGTCGGTTCCGGGGAAGGGGAAAACTAGTTGCTATTCACTGAGCAGAGGAGACGGCATTAACGAGGGTGTGCTAAAGGCACAAAGGCTGTCCGTATTCTGCTGAGAAATGTGATATGTTAATGATAAAAGGAAGCACAGATGACAAGTCGTAAAGTCGGCAATATGAAATATTTAAAACGGTAAAAACGACGTCCGAGGGAGGGAAATATTTATACCCATCAGACCGGGCAGGTGCGGTGCCAGCGACCAAGATAGATAAGTACGGCACTTACGGCTGAGATTATGGTGACGCCTTGCTGGCAAACAGGAAGGATGGTCATGTGTGGGTAAAGGGATAATTTTGAAAGGTACCCAACTTTTGCAAGGGGGGTCACGAATGGACCTCTGAAGGAAAAAAAAAAAAAAAAAAAAAAAAAAAAAAAAAAAAAAAAGAAAACTAATAGCCTTTGATCTGACTTCATCTGACGTCGGAAGCAAGGAAGGTGCACAAGAATGCGTACAATGGCGGCGCAACTGCCTCACTACATGTACCTAAGCATATCAACCTATGGATAGACAGTCCCTCCCCATTCCCATTAGAGCTGCACTATTCATCTTATATGGATTTTAATTATTAATATCGGGACAAACAAAATCTAATAAGGCCTCAAATCTAGAGATATTGTAATAAAAACAGACATAATTGTCATTTTGGTATGCTGCGTAAAGGGGTAGCTGAATTCATCGAGACCGTCTCAACAGTTGCTTACACGTGGGCGTGATATATCTAGGGTCGATAGCTGTTTTCTACACACCATATAGCGTTCAATTGACGACAACTATGGCTATACTAGCAATGCTGTTGAGTTATGTTGTATCTGTTATAATACAGGCACTTTCTCAATGCCTTTCGGGTTCGGTAGCCACATTGTGGAGACTGATATCATCCCGAACAGGGGAGACAGCACCATTTCTCGGTCCCTCCAGCGAACCCCTATCTCCTCCAGGTGCTAGGGCAGTCGGTGTCGATCCGTTTGGATTGGTTTGAGCACCACTCACAACTATCGTTGGTCCACTGCTAGCCACCGCCGAAGGGGCGGCGTGCTTTCTCTTCGTGCCACGGTTTTCGTTCAGATGCTCAAGGTACCCGTTGGGCACTGGGGTTACGTAGCTGCCGCAAAATACACCGACCTCAAACTGAGTGGGACCCCCAGGTGGTGAAAGAGATGCACATGCTTCCTTTAAGTCGTCAAGATCTTGATAGATCACCTCCTCCGCATCAATACCTGGGAAGTATCAGGTTAGTCATTCTCATCCCTGAGAGGCACTAATGATTCAAGCTAGCAGGCTTCAGAAGTTCCGAACGCCTTGAAGATTAAAAATCGAAAAGTAAAAAATTATAAACGTACTCTTTGCAATCGCAAACCGGTCTTTGCCCGACGCAATGAGCTCCTGTGGGCTCGCTAAGTCGACTAAAAGTTTATGATTAGCTGAGATCCACGAACACCGAAGATGTGTATAAAAATTCGTTTTAGCTATTAAATAAAAAGGAGAGGGGAGGAGAAGAAGGGGAGGAACATAAGTATCTTTGGATAAGCAAGGCAAGGGACGAGATGATGTGTCCTAGGTTACTTACTGCCATATATATGGGGGGCTATAATGGGAGGAGCACAACTTGCGAAGATAACCTTTCGCGCACCAGCTTCGCGTGCCATAGAGACAATCTCTTTGCTAGTTGTTCCTCTAACTATAGAATCATCAATGAGAAGGACACACCGTCCCTTGAACTCTGACTGAATAGCACTGAGCTTTCTTCGGACACCTTTCTGGCGTGCACCTTGGTGAGGCATGCTATATTACTTGGGGTTAGCCATTGTTCGTTAAGCTATAGAAAGGAGACACGTCTATGCCTTAACGCTTTGAAACGCTGGAAAGCTTTTCATATGGAAATCTCGAAGTATGAGACTAGGAAGAGGTTATCCCTAAAGCCAGTAGACCCTGGCTAACCTCGTGCTGCAAAAGAATGAGAATAACAAACTTACATAAACGTCCTAAAAACATATCTGTTCTTGACGAAACCTTGACAGTATGGCTTGCCTAGCCGTTCGGAGACACTCGCAGCAGATGTGTTGGATGTTTCTGGAATAGGGATTACCGCGTCTATGTCTTTAATAGTTTCATCTCCAAGTTGCTCTCGTATCTTTTCCGCTAGTTTGCAGCCCATTCTCTCTCGAGAGGCATGGACAGATATTCCATCGAGTACTGTGAGCAAAATGTTAGAACCACTTGACATAGCACTGGCAAGAATCATTATAGACTAACCAGAGTCGGGTCTAGCGAAGTATACCTGATATTCAAGCTATCAGCATATATTGGGCACAATAAACGCATATAGGCAGCGCTTTCAACAAGGTGAGCGGAAAGTATTCAAAGACTGACTTACATATTCGAATATGTCTGGAGTATAAGACGTCTGCTCTTGGACCTGATGGAAAACCGGCGCTCGGCCTTTCTGAATGAAAACAGCCTCTCCTGGTAGGATGTCGCGGATGTTTCTGAAGCCTAGTTGTCGAAGAGCAATAGACTCCGAAGCCAACATGTAGTCTTTAGCGCCATGAAGGGTTTCTGATTCCTTCTCACCAAGCAAGAGAGGTCTAATGCCATGCGAGTCTCGAAACCCCAAAACACCAAAACCTGCAATCATGGCAGTACAGGCCCAGGCACCCTACCAAGCATTAGTTTTGGTTGAACCGTCGAGAACGCGGAAAGGGATGATCCACTTGAAAGGACGGCACGTACCGAGCATCGCTTATACATCCGGCTCAGAGAATCTGTTGCTCGTTAGAATTCTACACTATAATTTGAAAGGCTCCGTTGGCCCTTCTTGAATGTCACCTATGTATGTGAAAAATGCGGGTACGAGGCAGAGTAGCAAAAGAGGCAGTGATGCTCGTGAGCCAGGAGCAGTAGTTTCTAAGTGGATTCGTTGTAAGGCAAGCAATTGGAGAACACTCACTGAAGATGTCGTCGGTATTGACTCTAGCCTTCCCAGTCTCATTTAATTCGTTCGCGAATATGTTAAGCATGCTACACAATACGCCAAATCAGCTTTCATGATTCCTTTCTAGTTCAAATCTGGAGACGATGATCTCCATTTCGTAACCCTGAGTAACACCGAGATAGACTAATTGAAAAGTCGCAGCAGAGTTCGGAAGCTGACTTACAGTTCGCTATCGCTGTCCGTGTTGATGTGCCTATGGGCCACGGTGTCAAGGTAATGACGCAGTTCAGGAGCATTGACGAGATTCCCGTTATGCGCAAAGCATATGCCATAAGGACTGTTGACGTAGAATGGTTGTGCTTCAGCATTCGATGAGGTGCCCGCAGTTGGGTAACGTAGGTCTAAGCAGTCATGAATTAGCAAGTTATGACAACAAATCAAAGCTTGAGTTATAATATTCAGAGCTTTAAGAACTCTTGACACTTAAGCAGCGAGTTCCCCTGGGGAGATACTTACGCCCGATACCCATTGAACCAGGAAGGTCCTTGACTCTCGCACCGTCGTAAAAGACCTTGGCAGCCATTCCGTTGCCCTAGAACGGTATCAGTCCTTGTTTCATTCACTGAATTCCAAAAACGACAGTGAATTCTAACCTTGCATTGGTATATGCGACCACCAGCGGCACAGGTAGTTATACCGGCAGCTAATGAAGGTTAGCTTGTCATGAGACCCGGCATTATCAGGTCTTTGGCAGCCACCGCGACACTACAGCTAAGCGATGTTACCGGTATAATACCAAGTAGTACCGTCCTTTCTCTCGATGTGATAGTAATCAGGGTATCGAGATGGCTGCGGACATGATTACCGTCGGTGCCACTCACCATCTTGCCCTCGATGCTGGAGGAAGTACAATGCTTCGTGAAGCGCCACTGCAGCTTTGCACGGAGAATTGGGGTCGTCGCTAATATGGCCCAGAATCAAGCCGAGAACGCCACACATGGTTACAGAATTATAAGACAATAGGGCCTAGAAACGTATCAGTAGAGTTATAAAGACGTTTCCAATATATCCCAAGGACGGCGGCATAACAGCAGCTAGAATGAGCAAAGCATAAAATGCAAAGTTTCCCGGACTTTGAACAAGAACTCTATTCTAAGTAACGGAGACATTGTATTCCGCGTGCCGTGATGCCGCCTCCCGGGAAATAGGTAGCATAGAAGACCATGATCAGAGTTTGTTTCTCCGCAGCATTTGCTAGGCAGTCGAACATTTATAATAATAAAGACTCATCATATAGGTAATTAGGCTGGCTATTAGGATGGTGGTCTTGTGCTTACGTTGCTTTGCCCTTCCAAAGATGAGCCAAATCTCATCCCGAGTGCAATTACCTCAGAAGAGGTAAGCAGCAAACTGGAGCGAGGAGACCATCATCCCAAATAGGCCAGGGACGCAAGGAAACTTGACAATCTAAACATACCTTGTGAATCTTGACTTGGCGAGGTAGAAGCGCGAGTCCGAACTCGAATCAATCAGATGGCGACGCAATGGGATGAAATTGGCGATAACATATGTCGTGCTTCGGATAAATAATCCGAGGTTCGAGGTAGGTCGTCGAAGGATTTACTCAGGCTTCCATTAGGAGAAGTTAAGGTTCAAGGTGTATTAGGTAAGAACCTTCCCTTGAATGGCAGAGAGGTGAGAGCACTACAGCAAGAATTGCACGCGATCTGCATCTTGGTTTTTTTAAGATGTTAGTTTTATAGATTTTTTTTTCTTCCTCAGCTGCAGATTCAAGAAGGTTTGCAACGGTCTAAAAGATTGGAGAACAATGGGTGGAGCAACACCCGACGAAACCCTCACGTGATTGGATGACACGGGCTTAGACATTATCCGATAACCTATTTTGTCTCTTGGGCCCACTGTTATCCAGAATCTTGGGAACTTGACAGTGCACAACATTTCAATGCAATGGCTTCTGTGAATATTGCGTACATATGTATACAACAGCTCATAAAAGGGGGCTAACGAGACATTTGAACAAATATCTCCAACTAGTTATGGTTAGACGTGAACCTGGACTTAGACTACTGTATATTTGTTCACGGAGTGCTAGGATAGGGTTGCTTGATGTAAGTAAGCAAGCTGGTACAGTACTTGTTAGCCTAGGTAAAGAACTGGTCTCTTCATTCACTGATCAGGTTCTTTAATCGCTCAAACTTTCCGACCGACTGTTCCGGGGCTGCGGGGTTACAATTGCCCATGTGCACACCGGCATATGTTGCCCGGCACGTGGCAGCCATAAAAACTGAAAACCTACATGTACTTGTGTGCTCACCTGTTGGTAATCATGTAGTCAGGGGTCAACGGCCCGTTATCAATATCCATGGTGGGGTCAGCTCCAATCATCAGGATCATATCTAATCGCTTGTATGTAAGCAGAAACCCATCACCGAAAACCTCTGTGTCGAACAGTAGCAAAGCAGAGACTACTAATAGGAAAGATGTATATAGAATACATTTTATTATGTATGGACCAGCTATCTACTTAGGTAAAGCTATTAAGATATCACTTAATACCTTATATTCTTGGATGGGGCTCTTTACACACTCGAACCTTTCTAGGAGTAGAGGATCCAACGTGTACTAACGAATCAAGACTTGATCAGAAATCCAACCAACACAGGGCTTCCAGGCCCCTTTTTTCGTCATCTCCTTCCTAGTTCCGGGTCTAAATCCGGTGGCCTAGATTTACGAAAAGAGGACCGGAAGGATGAAGAACTAACGGATGTTGGGGGGTTGGGCGGATCCCCATCGTCTCCATCACGTTGGGGTGTTTTTGCCGTGGCCGATGAACCAGAGCCGCCACCACCGCCGTTTGGATGCCAAATTTCTCTCAATCCTCTGAAGCCGGCTAGAATTTCTTCCATAAACGCCGCAAGCACGAAGGTCAAGATGAACATGCAGAATATGCATACTACATATCCTTTCATGCCCATAGATGGGATGAGAACCTGTTGATCCCCAGGGATGGCGAAAATGGCCTGAATAATTGTAAGTCTTGGGAAAAGTCATAAGTTCGAACTGCACGAACCGTTGCCAGGCCTATAGGGAGGTAGCCGATGGTCAAATATGTTAGCCTCTGAATGGTGCTGTTCTGGCGGATTGAGTTTCTGCTGTCTTGAAGAGACAAGATATTTGAAAGCTGCGATCATAAAGTAAGCATTAGAATATGGTAATCTATGGCAACCTTGAACTCACGGAATCTTTATAACGACTGTTCAGTCTGATCTTTCGATCCAGCTCGGCATTCAAGACAACCAGTTGGCTTGACATTCTTTCGAAATCCTCCAAGGACTCTTGGCACATTCTCTCTAACGTTTCGCCTCGCTTTCCTGGTCCCTGAAAGGAAAACGCGATCTGGTCAGTAAAACGTTGAAAAAGCCGGAAGCGTGACTCACATGATTTATCTGTGTTTGCAACTCAGACGATGCTTCATCGATACATCTCATGGACATTGCCAGGCTATTCTGTAGCTTAAACAATGACTCCAGGCTCCATAGGCCTAGCTGTAGTTGTTTGAGCGAATGCTTTCCTTCCAGTAACTTGATCTCATCGAAAATAAAGCTCTTCTACGTCGAAGTCAGTCTCCGAAATCCTGGCGTCTGACGGTCACTAACATCAAGTTTGAGAGTTTGGATGAAATAGTTCATGGCATCTCGGTACTCAGCAGCAATCTCTTGGCATAAAAACCCCAGGACCGTCAGGAAGACGAGGCAACGAGCGGTCTGCGGCTGATGTATGAACTTCTCCCATAGATCCTTAGTTTTTTCGCCAATTTCTTTGTGCTTCTTGTCGAGGAGTTCCGAGATGATGGTGCAGCGACTGAAGTCACCGAAGCCATACGTGGATAGGACGATGGAGGAGATTCTCAATTTGACCTGAACCGGATTTTCCCGTTCTGCTCTGAAAGCCGCTTTGTTCAAAGACTCGAGAGCTTTTTTCAGGGAATCCAGCATCATGATCGGCGCGTCTTCGTCGTTTGATAGTAATGCTTGATGGTCACAAATCTGATCAATCGATGGTGTTGCCGTTCCACTTGGGTCAACACTTCCACTATTCTTCCCATTTGTGGTTGTTATTGACCTATACCAGCTTCGAAGCGTTATTCGAGTAGTCCAAGTGTCTCCTTTCTGACATGAGAAATCAGGGAATCTAGAATCATGGGCGATAAAACAGTCAGTAGAACCTCTATGAAAAACGCAGGAGAAGAGCGCCAAGAGACGGCAATCGAAGGACGGCCTGTTTTAAAAATTAATCATTTCATCAAACGACATTTGTGTGTCTCATGGAGCTTACGTGGATAAAATAATTGTTCTATGCTGAATTTCTTGGTCAACAAGCTAGAGGAGGTTAGCCACTTAAGCTATAATGTAATCTGACTATGGCTCACACTGTCTGTCAGTTTTTTTGTTTTCTCGTTAACAGTATCGTTGTCTTGTTTCTTAGTGTCGAATCCCGCCGGTTCCTGTAAATAGCCTTGCCAAATACGACCGTTCCGTGGTCCAGGCACTCTAGCTTTGAAATCAATGATAGATAATTTATGTCGTTCAAACATGTGCTTGATATTGTCTTCATTGAGATACTCTTGTGGAGAGGACTCTCCATAACGAGAAAGAAGAGCGACGGTTCTCTCGTCGGTCCGCGAATCTTTAAAGATAGACGGCGTATCTTCTAATGAGTGATAGAAGTTCTCATGGTGGTACTTGTGAGGGTGTCTATATCGCATCCACTCAATTGACGGTAGCTTCACGGCCTCGTTTCTCTGTAAAGATTCTAGTTTGGTCAAGAATTCGACTGTCGGAGAACCTCCATTAAGTGCGTCAAGCCTGAAGCCATGCATCCTTGAGGTTGAATTCAAGGGATTGGGTTTGAGCTGAGTTTTTGGCGCTGATCTTTGAATTGATCCCGTAGTCGGATTCCAATCAATTTGTTCCATCTCTGCCACTCCTATTTTTGGATCCTCCAAGGCTTCCGGACGCAGGTCTTGTTGGTAAAGGTTGAAGAGTGTAGAAGCCAAGACACTCGTTGCTTCTGATTGAAACGATGTCATATTTGTCCTTTCCCAACATGGAACAATACAGGCTTCCGCATTCTGAAATTGGGAGATCCTCTGCCAGTATTTTTCCGTATCCTCGGCCCTTTTTTCTCGAGTTTCTTCACTGGACTTCATGCTCTCGTAGGACAAAGCCAAAAGCTGACTGTGATGGCAAAGTGCATGTATCTCCCAAGGGGCACAAGTTAATCCTTTCTTGCCGCTCGGAAGGCGGCCTGGGTTGAGGTATCCTGCGGGATCACGATTCAGAATATGTCGCCGCGTGATCAATGTGATTGAGCCTCTGCAAGTGTTGAAACCCGCGGCATCCAGAGACTCGGCTAAAAACCCTAGCCTTTCTAAAATCTCATCCTTGGCTGAGTAAGGTTGAAGAGATGATAGTTTAGCTGTTACAATCCGTCTGGCGTTCCTTGCTAAGAAACCAACCTTTTCGCGAAGGCCTCTAATCTCCTCTTTTCTGTTTCTTGATAGATTCAGAACCGATGCGTGATGATACCATTTGAGGAATGCTATTCTTTCTTTCTCCTTTCCTTCGAATCGTCGGCTGTCCGAAGGTAGGTAGCGCACGAGATGACTATCGTCCCCTAGATCCCATGTCTTCATTTCATCGACTCCTGTCCACTCGATCTTTTCACACTTGTTGACAGCATACCAAATAGTGATCATTACATAATAGTAGTTTGGATGAGAAGTCTCTGGACAAGGTGATAGGAGGTTGTTTTCCGTATTTGGTCGAATGAAAGCCTCAACTAGGTAGGAAATGGTTCGCTCTATGTATCCTTTGAGTCGCTTCATTTGGCGATTGACAATCTTGTTCGTTATCTCTGGAAGTTCGACCGGTTTGCCTTTATCTCCTGATGGCTGTTGGGCGGGCGAGTGAAAATTGAATAGGAATCGATATGCGTCGACAAGACATCGGACTTTCCAGCTAGACAGCAGGGTGAGCATTCAGTTACGCCTAACGGGTCGCGGGGTGAATCACGTACAACAACGACTGCAAGTCAATGCTTGGCTGGAGGAACAAATTGCTTACAAGAGCTAAAGGGCCTCCTTTTTCGAACTTGCGACAGCCTTCTTTGCCGAAAGCAGCAGGAATTAGGTCGACAGTTAGGATCTTTTCAATACAGCGCCCGGTGAGATTAGCTTCGGAAAATCCATAAGCATATTTTTCTTCCCTTTGAAGGAACAGGGCTTCCCACATGACCCCGGTAGCCGTCACGCTGCTTGGGTTGATGCCGAGATAATCATAGATCTGTTCTGAAGTCGGTGTCTCCGCCCAAGCTAGCTTATTACCCGAAGTTCTCAATTTGAATTCTGCGATGAATGTAACTTGTCTATCATCTGAGTTGCTGTGCTTCATACCAGAAAGTTCGGCAGAGAATGCGTTTTCAGGCTTTGCCCCGGGACTGTTAAGCCTCTTGTTCCTTTCGTCATCTGATAGTTTCAACTCCTTCAACATATCGTACCATTGACCATTAAAGCGGCTAACCCTGATATCCAATTCGTTTAGCAGGCCTATGATTTCAAAGGGGTTAGAAGTCGATAAGTTTGGGAAGAAGGGAGAGGGGGTTAAAACGGGTGGTTATTATTACCTTTATCTTGTGATTTGTCAAATACCCTGAACTTGATTTTGCCTCCGATGGTCAGAACTATCCGGCCAGTCCGTGGAAATACGTAGCAGATGTCCGCCTCTGGGCGACATCCTGGCTCAAGCTTAATGACTTGGTAGAGGATATCGTCCTTGACAAATGATATTCGTGTGCATGTTCCAGTCTCCTTTACTTCCGAGTTGTCGTCCTCGTTTAATAACAATGCATATTCGTTTACTGGCCAGCGGTAGTTAAAACAGCCTCTTTCTGTCATTTCTCCCAGCCTAAGGCTGGAACCTTCGTATGTCCTGGTGTCTGTTTTGTCGAACGGCTTCCGGTCCACAGCAATGTCGAGCCCGAATGTTGCTTCATCTCCTTGTTGCCTTTGAGCCCGGGCAAGACATGAATAGTATGTGGGTTCGAAGTTGCCATGAGCAAAGATAATGCCTCTGTTTTCATCCTTGGCACTCATATGCAACAACCCTCCTCCATAGTTGCAGGATGCTGCGCACCCGTTCTCACCAAACTCAAAAGAACAAGCTGGGCGGTCAGAAAACTCGGAGTAGCTGATATAAGTAGGCCCTAGAGTAATCATTCTACTTAGCATCGCTCATTCGTAGCCGCATGATCTAACTGTCCTCTGTATAGCTTACCCCGAGCTTCACGTCGCAACCAGTTGAAGGAATTCTTAATGGACTGTTTATCATGCATAGCCGTCTTCGACCAATTTAACACAGGTAATTCGTTGATATGTTGAGGTAAGACATTTCTCTGCCAGAACAATTCGGTCAGTCTCTTTTCGTTGCTAAGCTTGTTGATATAAATGCCCACCTATATACCAGCCTCATAGCACCCGTAAGAGGGGACGTAGGACTAATCTGGCATAGATTCCACCTGATAAGGCTTACTGGTTTGTTACACCTATGTAGTTTCCATCTGGCAACAGTACAGCGTTTGAGACAGAAGTCCTACCGGCGTTAAGACGAGAACCATTCTAAATACCGCAGAGCCGCATCTGTAATGCTCCATAAGGGGTTGGCTGCTCGTCCGAACGGCATGCTGTGGCGTAATTATTGACGGCTGGATTTTGACGCAGACCCCGAGATGGATGTGTGAACTATGGATATAACCAATAGAATGAACATCAAATAGATGGGGTATCATTGGGAGGGTATGATTGAATGTACAGCCATATGCGAACTCTCTGATCATCGCTTCCCGATCTACCTGCTTTTTATTGAGTAGTTCTATAGGCCATTAAAGGCCCACACTACCACCTAACCCCCTGACCTACTAGGGTATAAAAGGACGCTGATAGCCACTAGGCCATTATTTTAAAACCTCTCCTTTTTATTATCTATCCGACCTTTATTTTTATCGGCCCTTAGCCGATTTACGTACATTACGTATACGTATTACGGTCGCTTTTTTTTCCTCTTTTAATTAATATTTATTAGGCATTATCCCTCCTTTTTTTTTTAAATAAACTAATATTTATTAGGTTATTTTAAGTTATAGCGAACTATTTAAAATAACCGTTAAAGCCGCTATTTATTTCTTTATAGTTATATATATTATAAGGTAGCTTACTTTATTTAATGTATGCGATAAATTTATTATTTACCTTTTATTTTAAATATATATTATAAATAAATAGTTTTATAAGCTATTAAAAGTCTATATTATTATTTAATTTTTTAACTTATTAAAATATAAAAAGATATTAATAATTATTAAGCTATTATTTTAAAACCTTTCTTTTTTATTATTTATCCGATTTTTATTTTTATTAACTTTTAGCCGATTATTACGGCAGTGGTCCTAGTATACCTTATTTATTATTATAACCTTATAATTATATATAAATAGCGATTAAATAAAATAAAAAATAAGTAAAGGTTTTATTATATATATATAACTATATATACTTAAACCTCCTTTTTTTTCATTTTTATTATTTTATTATAATATACTTATTATTTAGCTATACCGTATATAAGTGCCGTTATATAATAATAAAAATCCCTTATAATTAATTAGCTAATTATTTTTAAGGCATTATATTTAATAAGGTTTATTAGCTAGTTTTTTAAAAGTTATTATTTTATTTTTATCTATTATATTAATAATACTGCATTAATAATATCTTTATATCTATCGGATTAATTATTTAAATATAAACCGGAGTTTTTAAATAATCGTACTTAAATTATACCCGTTACATTTACCGATATAATCTTTTAAGTAATTCTAAACCCTTTTAATTAATACTTAATAGTTTAGCTATTATATATTTTAATAATTATACTTAAAATAATATATATAACGTTAGATCTTTTTATATATATTAAGCGTTTTTCGTTTTGTTTTATTTCGTTAACTTATTAAAGTAGCGAATTTTTATTTACTATATACCCCCGGGTAAATTTTCGGCCTATTAATTTATTAAGGCTATAGCTATAAAATTTACTTAATTTTTTTCATCTCTTTATTTTATTATAGCCTTTATTATAATTAATAAGGTTAACGGTACCTTTTAAGCCTTATATATTAAATTAACTGCTAAATTTACTAATTATATTTATTTATTATAAAATAACTATAATAATTAAATTTAATAGTTAATTATTTAAATTTAATAGTTTTAAAGTGAAAATATAGCTTTATAAACTAAAATTAATATTATAAATACTACTTATTATATATTATTAGCTAATAAACTACGCCTTTAACCTTTATTTTTAAATATTCCCACTTTAACTAGCCTATTAAACTTTAATATATAAGCTTTATAATTGAAAGGTAAAATAAACATTAATAATAAAGCTATCGGTATAGATTAAGCTAAATTTTATTACGTATATATACATTTAGAATTTAAAATATAGTATATTATTATTTTTATATTATATATATAATAAAAGGAAAAATTATAAAATTATAAAGCTATTATAACTATATTAAATCGACTATATAATAATTTTAATAAGTTTTATTAATTAGCCGAAAAATTATATAACTTTTATTAAAATAAAAACGACTTTATTTATACGTTTTTTATAACGGTTATATATTATAATATATATATAAGTGGTTAGGTATAATTAACGGGGACGTATATTTAAAACTAATAATTAAAAAAAAATTCCTTTTTAATAAATTAACTGCTATAAGGGCTTATAATAAATAATTAACTAGCTAACTATATAAGGTAAGGTAAAAAGCTTTATAGTTATAATTATATCCCTTTCCGGATAAAAATCGACCCCGATTTGCTTAAATTACAAGTATATATACCCCGATTTTATTTAAAATATATATTATTTATTATTTATAACAGACTTAAATCGAACCCTTTATAATATATACGTTTATTATTTAGGGCTTATTTTAATAAATTATAGCGAATTAATAAAATATTAGTTAAATATAATGGCCTTTTATTAATTGCTTTAATAATAGTAATAATTAGTTTAAATAAATTAATTAAATAGATTTAATTAATAAACGATTAATTTTAAGGCTATATCGGTAGTATTCCGAAGGTATTTCGAATTTAATACGTATTTAATTTAATTTAATTACCTAATATAATAAGCTATTTATATTAAATTTAAATAATTACCGCTATTAGTATTAAGTTAGTTAAATATTTAGTTTTATTATTAATTAATTAACGTATTAGCTTTATTAACTATAAAATAATTAGCCTTATTAGCTATAGA